>CAJPEV010004970.1:3047-17952 GCA_905338385.1 Darwinula stevensoni
TGCCCATGATGAGTTCAGAGCCAGACTTGGGAGTATCGTTGGTCCCTACGTGAAGGACCACCGACACTTCCTCGGCCGACTCGGAGCACACCACCGATCCGATCCTATCCCTAATGTGTTCGATCCTAGCACCGGGAAACTGACTGAAAGAAACCTGAGCTCCTGAATCTTTTTCCATCGCTCCCTCAAGACGCCTGACGTTCGAGTCACCGACAATTACAAGGGCCCGAGTTTTCCCTTTCCCTTTCAACACGGCCTGAGTTTGTCCTGCCGACCTCACACCTGTTCCCACCCCGCCCTCCGTTCCCTCATCTAAGCTGACCTCCCTCAACCCGAGAAACTTGTTTTCGGTCTTAATGACTGCCTCCTGGGATCGCTTAACCTTCGCCCCCTTTACGTCCATTTCCATTGTGTCACGCAATATCGTCTAAAAGGAGAGCGTTTTGTTGGTTGTTCTTCCCAATGTTCTCACTTCTCCTTGCCTGAGTCACTGCGCATGCGCTCAGCCTCTGCATTCCCCAGCTGTAGAAAACGAGGGTTTCGTCGGTCGGATGGTCTAAATGGCCCGAGGCATCGCCGTATGCCTTCGTTCAGTTACTCCCTTGCCTCCTGGCGTCTGGAGTGTCTGACTATCTAGATTGCGATATTATTTGACTTTTGTATGTTCACTAATTCCGACTGCTTGCGGAATTGGTATGGATTTCTACATAGTCGCATACATCACAACACTCGTCGTCCTTTGTTCTAACTCATGACATTAAGGATACAGAACTTGGATTATCTCGGATTCACAATTGGCTGATAATGAGGGAGGTATGTGAAAGAGTCATGAGAAAGGAAGAACACGGATAAATGGTCATAACTCCCAAACACTTTGATGCGAAATCAACGCTTTCAATCAGTTGAGACATTGTTCTTTGAATTTAACACCAACAATGCGTCCTTGCATTATATCTCAATGGTGAAACATGCGATTTACTAAGAAAATTTTAAATTTTAAATGAGCAGTTCAGCTGCCATTCCGATCACTTAATTATTTCTCACAAACGCTAACTACCCAATATACACCATCTGCTGCGTGAGTCTCACGCAAAATTTCATGTCTCTTCTTCAGAGTATTTTTGAGATTTGCATCAAAATGTACTCCAAATTGAACGCGAAATTGCGGCTTGCCATCAAATTCCGATCAAGAACTCCTCTAAGAACTGGTTATAATGAATGATAGGGGGATCGAAAGCTTATGACCTGGAGGCGATACTTATTTGGTTGAAAGTTTAAAATGTAGTCCATTCTGACGTCATAGGGCCTCATTTCGTCGCAAAGGACAGCATTGTTACTACTGAATGCATTCCCTGACGAGGTGCTCACAACCAACAATGAGAGGACGAGACATTCCCGGCTACAAATTTTTGCAATGGTAACTGCCGGTAATGATTATGTCATAGTTTTGTCACGATGTTACCAGTCCCGTCGCCGGTTTACGACGGTGCTTCACGGAAGTATGCGTATTCAGTTCGTGCTCCATATTACTATTTTAAATGTTGGTGTTGTTTTCGAAATTCCACGAAGAAGGTGGGGAAATTTAAGCTATTCTTCAGCGGGATTTACACTATAACAGGGTATAACACTATATTTGGAAACGAGTGATCACGATAATGCCTCACGCAATTCATGTTGCACTTTCCAGTAGTCACATCGTGGGAGTCTGATGTCACATTCTCGGATCTCTATCCTTGATGCACGTCGTAATAAGGGATCAAGTCGATAGCGACATCGTCTCGGAATAATAGTAAAAACGCAAAGATGATCCTGAGTTTTTCCGTATGGAATTTGGGATGTTCCATCCTCATACTTGGTCCTCGCAAAGAATATGCACGACTTGGGTGAGGGTCGAATTGAGAGACGATTCGGCCATGAGATGGACTGGATTGAGGTCGATGACCAACTTGGCAACCGAAAGGCATTGCTTTTTCATTCATTTCTTTTCTCTTAAGCCGATGATGCTGGGAATAAATCAAGTTATAAAGGCAGCGAATGTTTTTCCCATCTTCTGCACAAGCTCCTTACGGCCGGAGGAGGGATGTCAACCAGGTCCTCACTCTCTTGTCTTTCATTCGTTATTTATGTGAATTCGGAACGGTTTCATTAAATTCTCGGCTAGGCCTCTAAATAATTGATTCCGCGTTATTCGTCATATGCTGACGGTAAGATGGAAATGCCCCTTTGTGCACCTTCTTGTTGAAGATCCCCCGAACAGAAGTGCCTGAGTCCTACTTGATACCTCCGTTATCGCCCCCCTTCTCCGGATTTCGCTTAACACTTGACGATAAATAAAGAGGCAGATGCTGGAATTCGCTAAGATCGACAGGAATGCCCAAACGCTCGTTAACGTTATATCCCTTGGCTGTGCTACCCCAGACAGGAAGGGATCATCTTACGTATGTGCCAGACAACAGAAACAACTTATAATTACCTCGAAGCGATATGATGGCATTCCCTTATCCTCAGGAGGCCCTCCTTTACTCAATAATTATGAAAGCACTTCCTTCATGCTTTTTCTATTCCTTTTCCCTGAAATGTAAAAGAATCGCTTTTGCTTGAGAGTGAACATGGAAAAAAGTAATTACTTGCTTCCACCCAGACTTGACTTTTTAAAATAAAAATGACAAAGCATTCACATGTTTGTCCTTTTTAATTCAGCACTTCCAGCTTTGGGAACTTCCAGTTCCCAAAGATCACATTGTGAATGGAAATTGGAAGTGTGTTTAGCAATTTATATGTATATTTTATAGTCTATGAACATTCTGCAACCTCATCAATCAAAATTAATAATTTGCTTGAATAATATGCCAAATAAGATCACTGAATTATTATTGTGGAATGAAAAAAACACCCGTTACTGGCATTCGAAACCTAATGAAGGAGCCGAAAGCACGAGTGGAAAAAACTTTGAGGGTGCAAAGAACAGGGTTGGGGTTTATGGCTGTAGAGAACTTCAGTCTTCACTCGGCGTTCAGTTTGGAGGAGGTGTGGCTCTTCAATCTGCGTAAACCGCCATGTTATTCTCGACCCATTCCATGAACCTAATTGGAACGAGGAACACTTCGAAACCTCATGAGCTTTTTTTTGCAGTGCATAACCGACGCGAGATGTCGATTGCAAATCCGCTCAGATAAGTATCCAGCATCCCGTATTCGCCAAGATGTATTCATCTTTATTTCTACATGATGAAATATGTTAGATTTTCTAATAATACTTGCCTGAGAACTGCAGACAATTCTGACCCGCTGGATGGAATGACTTAATGAAAATGGAATAAATCAGCGTTGCGCAAAATTTTCACGCCACGTCCCCCCCCCCTCATTCATTTGTGCATTCGGTTACGCCCACTATCACTAGAAACTGGCCGTAATTTCGAATATGTAGGCATGCGAAAGGTAACACGAATATGAATGAATGAGAAGAATGAATGAGAACTCACGAAGATACTTTCGTGAAAACGCCGAACTGTCCAGAGACTACTTCGGAACATGTCTGGTTGTCCCTTTTGAGGTACATGTGACTCAAGATTCCTTCGACCACCCAGGGACTTCTCAGGCTGGGATGGGAGCGGAAGACCATGGGACTCCCCGAATCCCCCAAACACATCGTCTTAAACTCTGCGACGAAGTAACCATTTCAATGGTCCAGCTGACGGCATTCAGAGGAAAATCACGACATACCTCGTATTACTCATTACATATTGATAGTAGGCTAAAAATCATATCCTGCGAATCTGCACCAACCTTGCATGCACTTTACATGAATGCAATTTAAGTACTGTAAGCAGGCAGAAGTGATCGCTAATTGGAATTACTGGGATTCATCGTCATACTCTCACTTTCTCATCCACCGAGTGACAGAGAATCTTACCTTCGGAGATACTTGTCTTTGGACGGTGTCCAGTACAAAATGTAGTCTCGATAACGTCGGGAAAGTCGGGAATTTTTTCTACAATTCTAGACGTTTGACGCCTACAAGCATTTCGAGCATGGACTGTAAGTCGTAATTCATTCAAGGAAGTTGATGGGGAATTTGAGTCGTCTTCGCCCCACCCTGCCATCTATCATCGAAGCAAAGGAAAGTGACAGGTGAATGACGACTTGTGCTGTGATGTGAATCGCTCTCGCTCACCCATCCTTCTATTCCATGATCTACGTTGTACTCAGACAGGTATTCTTGAGTCGGAAGACAGATCAACTGAACCCTTTTCGTCAACTTGGCGGACTCGTTGAGTTTTAACAGGGCTATGTCCATATCGTGCTGCTGACGGCTGTATTTGTAGTGCGGAATGATCTGAGTCACCTGCGAATATGCGGCAAGGCCATCTTAAATCTGAAACCGTAACTTAAGGAAGGGTGAAATCAGTTGGGTCCTGCACCTTTCTCTCCTGCACGAATCCATCGTCCCTGGAGTCATTTCGGTAGTGCTTGCCAAGATACACGAGGAATTCCTTCGCTTCTCGGACTTCGTCGTTCACGACACAATGTGCTGCCGTGAGAACCCATCGCAGTCCAATCAGAGCCCCTCCACAAATGATAAACTTCTCATTTTTATCGTAGATGGCCACCTGCCATGGCCACTCCCCGATGGGCGCTTCCTTCCCACGGGCCATGAACATAGTGACTCCTTCCCATCTGCCTACTTTCATGTTTTTTCCACAATCTGTATCAGCGACAGGAGAAACTCACCATTGGCTGCCATCGTAAATGCACCGATAAAGTCACCGGAGAAAAATGTTTGGAAGAAGACAGACCTGGTTCACAGAAGGGGGGAGGCCCTGTCCATTCTTGATCCTTTCCGCACGTCCGAACGCGCGGACCCCTCAGAACGTAATAGTGATGGCAGGAATATTCCACTTTACTACCGACCCGATATCTTCCGCCTGGGAGGCATTCTGTCTCGTCTCGAACACCTTCGCGATCACGGTGAAACATCCTGTAAGCGAAGAACGTGGCATCATTGCAACCTCTGCACAATACTAAAAACGCAAGTATTATTTTTGCTTCATGAACCAGGGTTCACGTTTCAACTTCATTTGAAGTCCCGTGTTTGGAGAGACAATGCTTTACAGGTCCTCTCCAGTGTTCTCTTTCATTTCAATAAGGTTGTCAAATCTTAATGTTATTCCCATAAAATGATGCGCTAAAAAGCTATCATAAGTTGACACGGTCACAACCCTTATGGAACTTCCAAATACAGGCGTATGTTTAGGATTGTACAGTACAGAATTTAACCATGTTTGGAAACAGTTCTATCAGTATCATGTCATGGCCATTCTTAATAAATATGGAACTATTGAATATATATGGTTCATATGCAGGCCCCCATATATGGTGCTAGGTTTGCAATGTACATGACACTAATGGAAATTATACGCAAATAATACTGTGTTTGGAATATACAGGGTGTCTCCAAAAAATGTATACACGCTTTAATAAATAAAAAATATATGTTAAGTAATTCAGAGAGGCACAATGTTCAGTGTGCAGAGTTTGAATTGCATGGTTCACTACCACAGATGTTCAAACTGTTCACTGTTAGCATCCAGGCACTGTTGACAGCAGTGAGCAATTCCTGAAACTTTTTGATCGCACCTCGCATATTAAATGATATCACGCATCAAATCTGAATTTGGAGTTCCTGTAAGGGAATGGAAGCCTTTTCTGAAACGTGCAACAAAACTTGTATTTTCTGAAATAAAAAGAAAAATTACGTGAAACTTTACTATTAGTAAAGTGACTATTGCACGGAAAGGAAACCCTACCTCCCTCCAGGTAGAGGACAAGAAAGAATCTTGAAATGTCCATGTTCGTCACCAGAAAGTGGATCACAACCGGTCGCCTCAGCCAGATCCTAACAATAACATTTTACTGGGTCCATTCGTGCGGTTCCATCTTGCTTACGACAGAGACGCGAATGGACTCACGCGTCGAGGACAATCTCGGGCCGGCGAGGCGTTGCCGATGCAGCAGAATTGCGTCGCTTTGGAACAGGCGAAGGACACGTCGAGAGTCCCCCCATCGCAGAAACATTCACGCTGGGAATCGACGCATCTTCCACCTTTCGAGCCGCCGAGACACTGGGGAGGCGGCGAGCACTTCGTCGCCTCCAGGCATTCCCGGAAGGAAGTCGGGTGAAGGTCTCGAATAAGAGTTCCGCTTCGGCAGGCGCCTGAACTCACGCTCCCGTGTAAGCTCGGATCGCGAACCAGCCAGGCCACACTGCAATCGCAGTCGATCATGGGTTCGTCTGAAAAAAATAAAGAATACTCATGCTCGAAAACTCTGGCGGCAGCCGTCAGTTTCTTTTTCCTCAAAAATGTCTTTTTTCCAATTCTTGCTAAGGGATAATAGAAAAGTCCACGTTCATGAGGTTAACACGATTAAAACGTAGGGTAAGGTTGTGTATATTGAAACAGGGTTCCAATATTTGAATATACCTAGTACAATCAAGAGGTATCGGAATGGTGGTGCTTTAAAGAGTAATTAATGTCTCCTGCTTTCCCTGTTGCTAGCAAGCAATACGTGGCGGCAACATGTTATTCATTTGAGCAGGAAATAAATTTTGACCCATCGGAATTTACGATCTCATTTTACCCCACACAGCAAAGTAGAAACGTACAAGGAGAGGCATACATGCGAGACGTACATATGTTGTCCTTTTCGCGTCCGCATGCGTACCTCCGTAGTACCTTCATGCGGATATGGTCCATACGTACACATGGGTACGTTGCAGACGCTGATGTCCGCCTTCCCAATGCAGTACTCAAAATAGGCATAAGATGGCGATTATGTTCCCCCGAACACGAGAACTCAAGTCAGGACGCCTTGGACCGAAGAAAACGAGTTTTGTTGCTTTCCCTGCCAGGCCAAGAGTCCACACCCAGGCTCTAGCTTGCCTCTCCGTGCTTTTTTTTCGGTCAGGTTCATCCCACACCCCATCTGTCGGGGCCCTTTTTTCCCGCAGCTATCAAATTATCTTTGTTGAGACATATCCCTTTCGCCTAAACTGCACCTGATTTATTAATTATATTTTTAAAGACAGTGTTGTTTCTAATTTGCCTTCCATTCAATATCACAGTCTTCTCTGACAGTTCGCCGAATGTCGGAGGCATGGCGCCCGATGATGGTGACATTAAAGCTCCTCAAAGTTGCTAATTGAGGTTTATAAGCAGGTTTTTCTAACACCTTTAAGCTCGGAATAAGGTACACATGGGATTCTAAAGAAAAGACCCCATGCAAACCTTCTGAATGGAGATAAGAAGGGTACACTTGTGTACCCTTTCAACGAACGTATTTTACGACATACGTTTGTACCACATAACATACAAAATATGTAACTCACTGTACATTTCTGATTTGCTGTGCACCTCACCCTACATCTGGCCTTCTTGTCTTTCTTTCACTATCGATACGGAAAGGGAGGTCTCATGACGACGGGGCCATCGCCCCATTCCACCCTCCCGATTCCCCCTCTCGATTCTGCTTCACTGCTACACATTCTGCTTCAGTAATTATGTGTCGTCGAGAGGCCAGCATTCTCCACCAGGTAAAATGGGCAGGCATACTTTCACTATTTCATAAGTCGTTCAGATCGTGGAACCGACAGAGCAGGTAGGTGTCTCGACTGCCGCAGGGATGAGACGCCCGAATTTACGATTAAAATGCATTACGCCTCACACGAAAGCAGACTGACATTCACAGCGGAGTCGACCGAGGAAAGCGTGCGTGGACGAGCGACTCACCCTGCAGGTAAAGCAGCCCGTTCCCCCGCGAGAGGATTTCCAGAATGGGGAGAAATGATTCTTCTGTCAATGCCACGATCTCGTTGCCCCTTAGGTCCACTCGGGTGTCGGCCCTCAAGCCTGCGGGATGAAAAAGAAGGAATCTATTTTGCTCCTTCGTCCCATGGAAAACCGATTCGATAAAGAGGCAAGAGTACCATAAATGATCAATAACAGTATTCAGTAGTTACTCCTTTGGGTAATCCTTTGGAAATGAATTGGAATCCAATAGGTCGTCTATGAGACATATAGGGTCAAGATAAGAAAACCATCGGAGCTTATAGGTCTTGGACATTCCCAAGGCCCAAGAGGTAGGTCACTTCCGAAAATAGACCGCTAATAAAAAAAATGTTGCGTGACACTGCTCCAGGTACTCAAGATTTCTCTTTGGTTATCTATCAGACCCATTTATTCCTACAGGACTTTCGAGATGTTCCTATGAGATCTTCACTTTCTTCATGGATGACTTGTAAGCCCGGTTGTTCAGTAAAGGGTCGCAGTAAGGGCATTGTCAGATTCAATGACGAGAAGCGTTCATTCGTTTCTATTCCCAAACGTAACTGAAGGCAGTGAGTTGTTCTTTGATTGAACAAGAGACAACAAAAGATTTGTGACGCATTCACCTAAACTCCAAAACAGTGAATGTTCCATTGTATACTGCATCTTTCCTCCTGCCACATATCCTTGTAGTAGACGTTACTAGTGTTTAGCATCTGATACAAAGAAGTGGGACTCCTGCACTGAACAATGAAGCAAACAAGACTTTTGGTTCCTGTTGAACCTGCATGAGAAGAATAAATGATTCTTCCTCCATTGTCGATCTGGTCGATAATCGGTAGTCGATAATCTTCCATTTTGACCGAATGATTTCATTTGCGTGATGGACAGCACATATGCTGGAGCAGTGGGAGATACAGAAAGTATTGAATGGCGCTTCGGTGATTACCTCCCCCTCCTCCCCATCCCAGTATGCGTCACTGTGTTGGTGGAAAGAGGAAGGGTTAGGTAACAAACGAACATTCAATTAGCGTTGCATGAAAGTTAATTTCGAACTTAATCAGCGTAATCGTGGCATTGCATATAACAATAATTCAATATTTAAATGTCGCTAATCCCAATACTCATGTGAACGTTGAAGTTCAATTCTGGCTGCACGTTGGGTCAATATTGAAACGTTACTTATTGGAACGCTCACTCTCCACCCAGTAACACCACATATTGCCTCAATGCTGGACCAACATTGGGCACGTTGACAGCACTTTGGCAAATATTGTCAATATTGGCTAAATATTGGCTTCCTGATATTGCCAGTCCATCATCGATCCCATTTCGGATAGATGCGATGATTCAGTGTGCCTCAGTTGCACTTTACATTTTTCGGAAACGTTGAAGTTCTCCTCCATTCCACTAGATGGAGGTATGGGTCTCACAATTCTCGCAGTACACAACAGTACAGTTTCCTTTATCTATGGAATCACGCCTCACAGGAGTGCTCAGTACTTCGCCATATGCCTCGCCTTGCCTCATTGTGGCAATCAATAAACTTGGACACTTCGTCATTTCTTATCCCCATATTTGAGAGAGAATCATGGAGCCAGCGCCATAAACACGCTCACATTCACAATGATTCATTGACAAGGTCCGTACATAGATGTCGTTGTCGATCCTCCATCTAGCGAGTGCACATCGACAACTCCTTCACTACCGAGCAGTCGACTCAACTAGACACGTGTTACGTTGAGGGATCCCTTTCGGTCGAATCCCCGAATGAGTCGATACCTGATTCCACTGCCAAGAAGCACGCCCTTGGAAGTGTTGTTAACAAGCCACCAGATGTCTCTGTAACATTTCGACCGTCCCCTACCCCTCGGAGTGTCGCCTCTATACTCTCTATTCCATGCCCTTAGTGTCATCCGACCGTCATTTCCTCCCTGTGAGGGCAGAATTGTCGTTCTCTCTCCGGGGGAAGGAACCGAGCTCGTGGGTACAACATTGAAAGGGATAATCTCTATTGCATCTTCTATAATTAGTACATTGAGGGAAGATCAAACTTCGTACTGTCCTATGGCTCCTGCCCATCCATGAGACAGACCTGTGCATGGGCTGGTGGTTTTCCCAAAATGAATCTTCGAATCCAATAGGTCAGGAGTCCTATTGGACCATACAGTATAGGGATCCAATAGATTTTTCATGTATCAAAAATCTATGGGAAAATGCTGTTGCTTTCCTACAAGAAATATCTTTAGGTTTCCTCTAGGACTTTTCGAAAGGGAGAACTTTCTGGATTGCTTCTCAGATTATTAACTAGCCCTAAAGGCTGAGTCGATAAAAAAAAAACTGTTCATATGCACAGGTATCAGGTCTGTTGAAACTATTTAGCAAATACTTTTTCCCTGCAGTCCACATACAATTAGCAAATTCTCATCAATTCAGTCTGAAAGTTGGAAGCAGTCAAATATCCCAGGTGGGAAGTGCATACCCCAAAGATATCTCACCAATGGATTCTCTACACTTCAAGATCGTGACAGTTTTCACACTCTTTTGAAGATTGAAGCACAGAAAAAAGAACGGGCTCCCAACATGAATTTTCTTTTCTATGGCGAGTGTGGTGGAAACAGAGAGGAGAACACAATGCGGTTAAAGGTTAGAAACTTGAAAGTGAATCCCTCCCATCCAAAATGCCTTTCCGTGACGTGGGACTCGGGACCATACCTGTGAAGGCTCCCGGCTCCACTTTCGAGATGCGGTTGTGCCAGAGGGACACTATCCTTAAGGTCTTGCTGTGGAATTCCAGCAGGCCTACGGGAAGGGTGGGTCCCAAATCGCACCCCGAGCAATATAATTCCTCCAGTTTCTCCAGGCCCTTGATCACTGCAAATGGCAGCTTCAACAGGGGATTATAGCCTGTGTGGAATGTAGAGAAGGAAATCGTGAGATGAGGCAGCACTTGCAGTAAGAACATCAATCCACAAAATTCGTATTTAAAAGATTTGAGACGAGAGTCACTCGGCCGCGCACGATACGACGTCTTCAATGGAGAACCTAATGGCTCCATCGTCGACAGCATTAGCCAGGTATTTCCATCGTGTCAGTTATTTCTCGACGTATACAAGGACAGACTTTCATGAAGGTTCCAGGGATCACATTCGCCTTCATTGTAGTCTTAATGTTATTTCAACATGGAATTATCCAGATCATTTCAGCAGAAAATAGGTTCGACGCGAGATGACGCCAAACGCCGTTTTTACAATTCTGTCCCGGGTACCCTGAAAAATACCGCCTTATGTATTTTTCATACAGCCCCCGATCTTTTCCTACGCACAACTTAAGGGAAAGCTTTGAAATTCCTAGATTGACCCGTTGAAGGATGCAGCCCGGCAGAAGGAGGTACCAGTTACTTCTGGCAAGGGCTTCGAGGAGACATCCCGAAATCTTTCTACCTCACTACAAGGCGCATATACTGGCTTGGGATCTTGCAATTCTTTCGAGAATTAAAAAACGTGTTAACTGGTCTGCGAGGGTGTGTCTAACTCTTCTCGGCATGGGAGATAAATCAGGAGATAATTGCTGGGGTATCGTCTTCAAATTTATCCTCCACGGAGGGCTAGTTGCATAATTCCCTTGCTGTACAGAATGATTTGTGTCATTCAAGTACATTATTCGGATTCCGATCCATTAAAGGAAGTTGCAATCTTAGAAGGACCTCTCCATGATAGTATTCCCAAGAGTGCTTTCATGATCTATTCAATATTAATGCTTTCAGGAAAAGGAGAAGGTAAAGCCCAAACGTTGACAATTCAACTTTGGTACAACGTGATGTATGAGCTTATTTTAAGCGTTGAACGGTGTTTCACTTCAACATTTAGGCAACCTTTTGCACAATATTGAGGCAACATTGCTACGCTGAAAAATCAGTTTGCCCAATGTTGGCGCAACGTTTCCGTGTCGAATAGGAAATGTGCATGAATCTCAGATAAAAGGTGTAATAGAGGGAAATCAATCAATAGGGAATCAGTGTACTCCACCGTAAGTCAAGTACTCACCGATGTTGAATTCCGTGACGTTGGGAGTTGCCCATCCGTCTTCCATCACCAACTCCATGTTATTGTTTGAGAGGCAGAATATATCGAGGCTCATACTCCGGATGGCTGGAACCGAGCTCAGCAAACCTCCGTAGAGCCAAAGCCTTTTGAGGCGGGGGAGGTCCGGCACGATATCGAAGGGAAACGACTTCAAGCGGCTACGATGAACGGAGATGTTCACGAGCTCGGATTTGGAGGGGAGGATGGCCATGGAATCGATCCTCTCCAAGGCACTGTCGCGCACGATTATTTGCTCGAAGGAGAGGTCGCCAAAGATCCCTTTGTGCAGTTCCTTTACGTTCGTGTTACCCTCCATCCAGAATCGCCTGATGAGAGGAAGATGAGAAAAAAGTTTCTCCCTGCTCTCATAAATCAGTGGATTTCAGTTGCTCTTTTCCGTTCCATTTCAAATTCAAGTATGATTTCTAATCGATTCTAACAAATTGATATCGAGAATATAGCTAAATCTTTGTTTATATAGCTTCAGCGCTACTCAATAGCACCAACATCACTCTCCTACCTTGCAACTTTAGGAAGTTGGGAAAATTTTGTAAACTATGAATCACAATGTTCGCATCGATACATGCCACCACAAATCAGTTCCAAAATGATCTATGAGGTGCCGACTCTGGTACTAACAGCTAGAAAAGAAATACCTTCTGGACTAAAAAAAAAACACTCCATCAGCAATAGAAATGTTGCAAACGAATTCGTCGCATTACCAAATTCAATTAATTCAACATTTAAGCCATGATAAGTATACTAATGAATATTACACTTTTTATATTTTGCAGCTCCATATTATATTTTTGAAGATCAGATTGATGTATTTTATCTGACGTATAACTTGGAATGAAACTTTGCAGTATATAGGGAACTAGCAAGGCCAACGCTTATGTCTTAAGCATATTAGAACTGACACAATTTAACGATGTGGGCGTGTGCGCTGATGCTTTTTACAAAGAAAATCAACGTGGTATAACAGGCTGATTTTTGTCTTTTGACTTTTGGGCTCTTCCGTTACTATAATAACGGAAGTGCGCAAAATACTATGGCGGAAGGTATTTAATAGTTTTTTTGGAGACGGAGGTTCAGCGAAGTCTCCATTTGACACGTGGCTCCTCTTCAGGCGAGGGGAGTCTGGATTCTCCCGAGCGGCACAACGCGACCTTGACTCGAGGTCACGGCCACGAAGTTTAACCCACGTATCGGCACGCCTGATGTGCGACAGGAACTCGGGACATGAAGTTGACTCGGTCGATGAGGTCTTCAGACGTTACCTCGCGAGTCCTTTTCCGGTCGTCCGTCGGCACTTTACGAAAGAATCCTGCACGCACTGAAAATATACTGGCAGGTCATGATAGATGTCGTGTGAGAGAGAACTGACCTGCTGATTGGTCCAAAAGGATCGCCAATCCTAACCAGGTCGAGCACATTTATCTTTGCACAAAACTTGAATTAAGTTCGCACGCGGCTCAAATGACTCCATCGCGACAGTTTCGCTGACAGCGCAATGACGCTACAGCGGAGTTCGACGACGATGCCTCTATAACACTGTAAGTACTGAAGAATGCGTGATAGTGTTAACGATTTCGATCTAGAGTTTGCGGATTTTGCATGGTAAAAAATAGCGGAAATTTTTGGCTGCCCTCAGTAGAGTGGGAATTTCCCAAATGTTTTTATCGTGAATTAACCTCTTTCCTCCCCCTAACTTCCAGCCGAAGAAAAGGAAGCGATTCTCCCTCTGCGCCTGCCGTAGCTCATGTCCTTGAGTTGGAAGGCGAGAGGAAAATTTTCTCTTACCAGAGTCGAAAGGAGGGCCAATCGGCGTTCTGCAATGCAAAGGAAATCTGAGCACTCGTCCCGGCTCTCGAACAATCCACTTCCACACCCTCGAGGTACTCGGTGCAAGTGCACGGAGAGATTTCTCCGGTTGGACATGCTTCTCGGATGGCCGCAGATACCGAAAGATCAGGGAAAGACAAGGAATGCGAACGATAGGTTCAGAGTCGGATTCGCCACGGGAATGAGGATTTGATGTTCTGGGATCGTTAATTTGGCTGGTTTTATATATCTATCTGATTGGAAAGAAAGTTCTCGGAATTTCATATAAATTGTACTGGATATTCAAGAAATTCCGAGAACTTTCTTTCCAATCAGATAAACGGATTTTTTCAGGAAACCGTTGTTACGGAGCCTAAGGGGGCGCAGTACCCTCTGATTTGGGCTGACTGGAAGAAAACCCTCTCGGATTCCTACACGCTTAGTCCCATACATATGAACTTTATATCATTGTCATCCACTCATTGATCTGCTTCTTATGTTGGTACTTACTAAGTACCGCACCAAGCACTAACTAGTACTTGATCTCAGTATCTCAAAAACGGCAAGATCGATTCCAAAATCCCAAGGTTAAGCCACGGAGAATATCACTACTGTTACATATTTGCAAGCAGATGTTAAAAAATTTTCCGCATTTTCATATTTGAGCCAAAAGTTGGCGCCATAGAGGTCCATTATAATGGTTTGCTTGCGCCTCCAAAAAATAGATGGCAGACCACACACACACGAAAGAGGGGCAGCATGAAGAGAGCTCCACCTTCCTCTACCCTTATTGGCCGATTTTCCAGAATTTCTTTAACCTAAGGGGACGTACCCTAAGAAAGGTTCAGAGGCCTCCCTTTTACCCCTTTCCCTCTTAAAAATTAAAGGGAAGGCTACATAGTTATGAGATATGGACACATTTGCGTGGATGTGTTACAACTCTTACATACGACCGCAGAAGATTATAATTTACGAGTTTGTTTGCCCTTCGGGCAAACAAACCCGCTATGGTCGCGCCTTCTAATTATCTAGCGTTGCAGATCTCTTCTGGGTCTATAGGACGCCAGATGTTGTCGGTGTCTGGATGGGAGCGGACGTTGTCGGGAGAAAAGGCAATGATCTCATCCTGTAGATAGGTCTTGGGAGAGAATTGACTGTGAAGGCGGGAAGGTGT
>CAJPEV010004971.1:0-17948 GCA_905338385.1 Darwinula stevensoni
AAATCCAAGAGATGGTCCCTTAGTATGCTCTCCATGATCTTCCCTGAGATACTCGTGAGACTTACCGGCCTGTAATTTCCTGTATGACTCTTTTCGCCCTTCTAATTTTATACTAGGTCATATAGTGCTGAAGGAGTGATCATGGCATTCTCATGGCATTCAATGGTTTTGAAATATAAATGCTTACTGATGGGAGAGTACAGGAGAGATGCTCCAGTGAGAACAGGAGGATACTTATCAAAATGCTATATCGTCGCCATATCCTGTCGGTTATGCACTGCAGAAAATAAAACCATCATATTCTCATGAAGTTTTCGAACAAACGGCTCAAGAGGTCATGGGGCCTCGATCCTCTTGACGACGTTTCAAAGCCTCACCAGCAACCACTCAATCCTCATGAGAAGGGCGTGAGACCTTGTGAGTACTCCTATAACCTCATGAGGATTGTAACAGGAGGATTTACTCATGAGATACTCGCGAATCTCATGAGAATGTAGTGAGACCACGTGAGACTCTTGGTTTGTCATGAGTTTTCTCGGCAGGGTATGCATGTAAACTTATTCATTTTGGATTCAATTTGGAAATACAGCGGCTTATCCTATGTAAGGTTGCAGCAGGTCAGTGCAAGCTGCACTCTCGGAAGCTTGAATGACAACCAGTGAGGGAACCCACCATCTTTCGCCGAATCCACTGGCAGAGAGCACGACAGCCAGAGACGGAGCCTACCAGTTCTCTTTCACATAAAAGAGTGAACCGTAAAGTGCATGACCAATGCCACGTGCCCGTGCAAAGAATGACGACGACGTGCCCCTTCTGCTGCTCCTCCGAGTCTGAAAAGGGTTTGAGTAATGTATATTTTCTTTTGCCGTGTGCATACAGTATCATGTCTACTAACGTTTCTATCAACCTTGCATGAGGCACTGCGCGGGATTTCGACGTTGGCGCCCGAACAGTTCAGGGCACACTCCCTTGAAGCTGTCACGCTTTAAGCTGACCCCTGTATTTCTTGAAAATGGGACTGGATGTATAACTTTGCATAGATGGCACTTCCGTGTATTTCATTTGATGTTTCAGTCAGCCCTCAAAACGACACAGCGATAGTGAATAATCTGAAATGACTACCAGTAGCTATAATTGGAAAAATGTTTCAATTGTTGAAATATAGCATTCATGGAAATATAGAAATATAGATCTTTACATTAACTACAACATTAGTAACGCAGGCATGCTAAGAAGATTGTAAAGTTTTTCAGATATAAGTGATACAATTTTCATATCATGTCCGTACTTATGCTGACTTCATAGTGATATTTCATTACACTTCGACATATATTCAGTAGGAAAGGGTTCCTACCTGCCCACAAACTAAGGCCAGCACTCGTATTTTAGTACGTCGAAAATGCTTTGTTTTAATGGATTACGGTTCTTCATTTCATTATCCCGTGCTACGGATGGAGAATATGATGAAACACAACTAACCCCAGCGGTAATACAAAGCAGTGGCCTTCAGCGTATGTGCACAAGAAGATGTGGGAAAGTGAACCATTGCATAAATCATTTAAAGGTGAATTAGTTAACTTACATTAGTGCATCCTGAGGGGAATTAGCGACTCCGATAGCGTACATCATTAACTTGAAAATGTGACCTTCGCTTCGGCAAAGTTTGAAATTGGATTTTTTTTTCAATGCCCATAAAAGTACGAGGGTGAGTCAAAAAGTAAAAGTACACCTGCAATCGTGACGTAGAAATACAAGTAGCAAAGTATTTCGCACTGGTTACAATATGAGCGCTGCGAATACCGTGTCATGTGACTTTCCTATCATCCCGGGTGCCTCCCACGGGCATGACAAATGGTGGCTTGATTGCACCAAAGAAGAGATGCGTCCTGTGATCCGTTTCATGGGCGAAGAAGGCGTGAACGTCCCTGAAATTCATCGAAGACGCGGGCAGGACATTACAAGGAGAACGCAAGAATTCCAAGAAACAATGTTCACAAGTGCGTGCGAAAGTTATAATAAGGAACGACGGGGTTTGAAGACGCTGCGCGTTTGCATCGACAACGCTCGTCGAATGACGCGACACACAGTGGACGTATCGATATCGAGCGTAATGGAGGCCACGATCTGGAAGGACCCTAATCCGAAACAGAACAGAAAAGTGCGGCAGATATGCAACAGCAGCTGTATCGCGCATATATTTTCGGCCAGTCCTAAATATCCTTTAGGAGCGTTGTGAAACAAATGTTTTCATCGTCAGTCCAAAGAACTTGATGTGCTCCATCGCTCGAAATTACATTCGGACCACCAGGACCAGTGGCAGTAGACGACTCATCTAGATTCAAATCGGATTAGCTTAACTTAAAAAATAAAGAGAATTTTCTGGTATCATCTTTGATTGGGCACCATGGATTGCAGATCGCTCTTAGTCCATGGAGCCTCACTGAGGAGGGATGCAAGTGGGTTTCATGACAGAATCTTCAATTTTCGGGATGCTTCTGAGAATGATTCTTCGCGTCCGGTTTTACATGGTGTCCGACCCTCTCCTCTACCTACGTTACAGGCTCTTGGATTGCGAATTTACAAATTCCTTCTAAGCATACAATGCCAGCTCGTATCTATCGTGGGGAAACAAAAAATGTATTATTCAATTAAATTGACGCAGTTGAAGGAAAATTCGCCGAAACGTATGCTTTCATTCCGTGCGACGTTGGAACACCTGGTTTATCTGAAGAGAATGAAAGCAGAATTCTCACATACAACGAGAGGTCGCTTTACTCAATGACCAATAGAAGGGAAGATTGTAAATCGTATCCATTAATTCTCTCTGATTAATGCATTGGTTCTCTGATTAATGCATTGGTTTATGGAATTATTTTTGAGGAAATTTGAGGCTTCTGCTTCCGCGACGAACAACGAATTATCTGGTAAAAGTCGGTCAGCAAGGTAGGTTTTCCAAAGGAAAGGTCGCAACATTCACCTCATGGATCAAATGTCCAAAACAGTATTCATGACGACTTTCATGTGGGTATTTTAGAAGATTAGATGTAACGAGGGGTCATACCTGTGATGGCTCCTTGCTCCACTTCGGAAATGTTGTTACCCCAGAGTGTTACTAGTTTCAAGGCGTTGCTCTCGAATTCCAGTACACCTCGTGAAAGAGTTGGTCCGAGATTGGACTCGTAACAATGGAACGTCTCCAGAGTATTCATGCCCTTGATTGCTGCAGAAGGGAGCCCCGACAGAGGATTTCGTGCTACGTGAAAGCCAAACGAGATTAATGAGATGAGGAAATGCTGCACGAACAGCTACGCTTATGCTTCATAGAATTGAAATAAAATTGCGCGAACAATGGCATCGAAGCATCGCATATCACAACTGAATTGAAGAAGGACCTTTTCTTCATTCTCGATGGTGAAAGTCGAGGAAATTCGTTGAATCGGTGACATCCTAGCAAATACACATTCTAGAGCACGCAATAATCATTACTCGTAATTTTTTTCTGTATTGAGGCCTCGCTCTACTTGCCGTTCAAAAGTTATTTTTTAGAATCATTTCATCTCAAACTAAGTATTAAAATAACATAGAGGAATATTGGAATCTACCCATCATGGCGGATGGAGGATCTATATTACATGGGACTTGGGAAGAGGGAAGGCATTTGGCATCAGCCCGAGTAGAAAATACACAAAGGTGTTTCTGAATTTCAACGTTGTGTCTCATTAAACAAAGGATCGATGCAAGTGAAAAGACAGAGAAATTATTTAAAGCTGAATGCCCATCCATGATTGATTCTCCCGAATAGAGTCATACACACCTCCAAATCTCTTGTGCTGCGTTGTTCATAAATTCGCTGAAAAGGTGTTAAATGGTAATTTTAGGAATGGCTCATTAAAATAATGGAAGCCAAAGTTGTCTTTTGAGGAAAGCTTCAGCCTTTGATTCGCTTTTCGCAATTCATTTACTAATCAAGTGGATGGCCCCCAACTCGGGAAAGCTTGGCGGGAGGCCCTAGAAGGTTCTCCTTGCTGGTGTCACCGGGAATTTCTAAAAGTTTCTTATTCAGTTAGCAGAATTTGATTTGGTCACATATTGATTTCGATTGATTTAAAGAAAATATCCTTCTTGTTTTCATATGTAAAAGACCCATCCCTTTCCCCGCATAGTCAATCAGTAAATGATAAAACCCGACTCCAATTCCTTCCACAAACTTCCATAGTGAAAACTGCTACTGTCTCATTTGCATTTTGACGAATATTGCCGAAAATTACATGAAAACCTTCCTTGTTTTTCGCCCTACACGTCGATGTACGAGGGGAAGCTGAAAAGTTCGCGACTTTTCCTAGAAGAAAACGCAAATTTGGTAAACTGAATCGATTGTATTCAACATATTCACCCCTCAACTGTACACACTTGTTACAACGTTCCTAAAATTTTTGCAACCCCCGCAAAAAGAACTGCTTAGGTTGGTCCGCAAACAAGATCTCTGCGGCACCAATGACCTCCTGATCGGAAGCAAATCTCGTCCCCTTCAGGTGTTTCTTCAAAGCTGGGAAGAGATAATAATCCGAGGGGGCGAGGTCCAGCGAATAAGCCGGGTGGTCCAACAATTCTAACCCAAAATCCTTGATTTTCTGCTTGGTTTGATGGGCGGTGTGGGCAGGTGCGTTGTCTTGCAGAAAGAGCACCCCCCGACTCAACTTCCCACGCCGTTTTTACTTCAGAGCTTCGGACAATTCATCTAATAGGGACATGTAGTATGTGGCGTTGATCCCCTGGCCCTTCGGCAGGTACTTTATCAAGATGACACCGTCATTGTCCCAGAACACGGAAGCCATGACTTTTCCGGCCGATTTCTGAACGCGGAACTTCTTCGGCCGGGGAGACCTGCTATGGCGCCATTCTTTGGATTGTTCCTTCGTCTGGGAATCATAATGGTGGAGCCACGTTTCATCCACGGTCACCAACCTGGCCACAAAGTCTTCAGCACCAGCGTGGAACCGCGCCAGAATGGCTTGGGAGGCGATCACGCGATTCCGCTTCTGGTCTGCATTGAGGAATTTCATAATCCATTTCGCAGACAGCTTTCGCAGGTCGAGGATGTTACGAATGACGTGGGAAACCCTTTCCCGGGAAATCTGCAAGATTTCGACAATCTTCTTGACGGAAATGCGGCTGACTTCAAGGATCAGGTCATGGATTTCATTCGGATTTTCATCTGTCACTGCTGAAACGGGCCGTCCAGAGCGTGGCTCATCTGTTACCTCGAAATGGCCGGTTCGAAAACGTGCCACCCATTTCTTCACCATTGTGTGGGAAGGGCAGTCCTCCTCTAGAGTCGCCAGCATCTCAGAGTGAATCTCCTGCGCTCGTTTCCCTTGCAGGAACCAGAACTTCATGACCACGCGCTTGTCGACGTTGCTGAATTCCGGTCTTGACGCCGCCATCATGAGTTCAAACTGCCGAAGGAAGCAAACTAACGGTCGTACCGGACTCTCACGGCGTGTGCGCTCTAGCGATGACCTCCCCTCCCTACATCCCTCGTGGCGCGGCTTTTGCTCTCTTGCGTCTGGGTAAAGTCGCGAACTTTTCAGCACCCCTCCGTACACGATCATGTCAAATTCAGACACACCTTTCCATTTTTTGAAAGTATCTATATGGAACAGGGACTCCATTACCATGCCTTCGATGGAACCTACACAGTGTCGCGTAAGCAGATCGTAGGTTACTAGCCCCGTATTTGGAAGCGCATTGGTCAATATTTTTTCACTAAGTACCCTTCGTCGAGGTAAAACCTTTATGCGGGCTGAGGATCGACAGAATGGAAACTGGTGGGAAATATTGCAATATCCACAAATGTGAAATATTCATATTTTTGATTTTAAAATGTGAGAATATATGAGTTTGTTTATCCCAGAATCTTAATGAGCGTCTACAGCACGAGACTTGGAGAAAAACGGATGGCTTGGTTATCGCTACATATGGTCGAAAATATCGATATAACCCAGAGGCCTGGATGAAATTGAGGTCCGAATTCAATGACCTTCCATCCCTGCACGATGCTACAAAGGAAGATTGGGGGGGGCAGAAGAAAGGGGAAGAAGATTGGGAGGCACTGCCTCAAAGGTTTATTGACCGAGACATTGATATGTGGTGTCCCAGACAACAGACTTGCGTTCAGCAGAATGGAGAGCACATTGAACACCTTTTCGAGTTGAAATGTATGTCCCTAAACCAAATTGTGTTTTCGTGTTTGGGATTTGTGCATCTGCTTTTTTTTTTGTTCAGTTTGCTTGTTTCTGTCAGTTGTGAGCATTTTCAAGCTGAAAGAAAAAATGAACACTTACTTTTTTGTGATGAAATGTAAATTAAATGCCAATCTCACCGATTTTTTATATTTTACATTGAAACTTGACACACAAACCCTAATTGAGTCACCCTATGTGTATAACAAATGTAATCAAAATCGGTTGCGTACAATCATATTGACAGCTTACCAAAAATTGCAGCCTTTTTTTTGGTCCACCGTGTAAATGGGAGGCTAATTTGTGCGTAATTGTGGATGGGGGGGAGTGGGTGCGTGTGAGTCGGAGTCGTACGGCGAAATTCCATAACGGATGAATAGGCTTTCATGATTGAAGTGTCGCTCGAAAACTTGTGACCTGGAGGCATTGATTGCTGAGTCAAAAGTCCACTAACTTTGCTGCGGACGTTGTTTACGTTGGCCTGGCTGCCTGCGCGTGGGAGACGTGCACGGATCGACCCGATCCTGAACCTGATCGCCGACCGAGCTTAACTGCTCCAAGCTGCGAATCGTGCTGAGCTTATTTGTTTGACCTGAAGCTAGCTTAGACCTCTAAGCTTCCGATCTCAATGTTTCTGATGAAGTATTTGCCAATGGGGGTATTGGATAGACCCCTCGCAGATCCGCGCAGAAATGCATTTTTGGATAAAACAACTTGGAATATAAGGCATGCATTGGAAGAGGGCAATGTAGCGAAGTGTGCCTGTGGCTCGGAGAATCGTACAAGACAGATACTTCGCGAAATCTGAAAAAGATGAATACTGACGGCCTTCCGCATCACTGGGGTCCATCCTCGCAACGCGGATGCGCGTACCTTGTGGACCTTGTGACGAACATGAGGGTGCGGCGTGGGACTAAACTGATCAACGATTAGCATGTACTCGTCGGCAAACTTTGGATATGGCGAATCTCAGAACGAGGCGGAGAACCGCACGCGTAGAAAACGAGCGTGGGGAACTCTTCCCGATGAGGGAACCCCTCAACCCGTGCCGAGTTTGCAAGGGTGATCGGCAAAAAGTGCCTCCCCAGACGTCAGATGTAGAGACCGAATGTACTCTATTTCAGTCTGGAGTGTCAGCGGCTGTAACAAAAGTGTGTGGGGAGTGGTGCATCGGAGTGACTCACGACAACGCCACACGTACTCCCTCGTGGATACATTCTGTACACAAGTCTATAACTGTCAAGAATGTGGCCTACAGGGCGTACGTGTCCAATAGGTCAGACTCTTGGAGGGCAAGCTAAAGCGAGGCCGGCCAAACTGCTGCTCGTGCTGTGGCTAAAGCTAAATAGGAGGTGTGGAAGAAACTCGGATATCGAATGGAATCACACGACGGCAATGCTAGCAAAGTGTATTCGCAAACCAGGCAGCGAGGGTCACGGCAAGGCAGGCAGCCATCTCTTCTCGTCATTAAAGACCGAAACGGAGAGAACTTGGCTACCAGGGCGGTTATAATTGAAAGTTGGAGGGAACGCCTTGAGGAATAGTGACACCTACCAACAGTAACACTAAACTACCCAGCCTGAAACCTCTCAGCACAGAGACTAGTCTCACCATGGAGAAAGTTCTGCTGGCCATCGCCAGCCTAAACAAAGGGAAGTCACCTTTGGGTGGATTAAATCCTGTATAGAGGCTCTCAAAGCAAATCTCACCAATAAAACTTGTTTACCATGTAGGCAAATCTACACACTAACGACTGACAGATGTCTGTTTGACCAGATTTTGTCCAGTGAACTTCTCCCGGGTTTCTCAACCGAGTTTCATGAAAGATAGCTCATTCGATTTATAATTTTTTGCAGATATGGAAATTCAATTTATATTTTTTTTCCCGAGTTAACCTTTAACCTGGCCCGGATGACCTTCCATATTAATGTTGGACTCAAATTCCTGTGTGATATATCTTTCGAAACCCTCCATCTCTTCTGTTAGAATTAGTTGTTATGTTACAAATATGTTGACATTTGATCCTGCTGTGGTCAATCTGAGCTGAGAGTGCATTGGCGCCATCTCTGTACTGTCTATCTAACTGCTTTGAGACTATCGTATGGCCCCCACTTTCTACACGTTACTTTCCACATGTAGTTCACATTTTTTCTCTGTCATATTGAAAAGCGTTCGTCTTTCTATCAATATGTATGATATCAGTATTATCAGTGCTAGCACGGATTCCAACAAATATTTTTGGCCAATAAATATTCAGGGCACCCTGAATGTGATGTTTAGCCTTGACCTGTTTCGAGGTTCCATTGTAGGCCTTGGTGGCATGAGTATTCTACCAATTCGGCACAACAACGTTGAATTGATATTGATAAAAGTTTGACATGTTGAAACATATTAGAAGTTGATAATTTAGTAAAGAATACGGTGAAGAAATCAATGAAATGCCTGATTTTGGTAATTAACGGAATTTTGAGCACAAAGAAAACTTGAGAGAAGGCTTTCGAATCTCTCGATAGAGCTTTTCAAGGAGGCAATCCAGCAGGAGTCTCTAGGTACTCCTGCCCAGAGGGTTCCAAGAGAAATGCTTAAAATGGATAAACTCACTTCGTGGCGCACCAAATGCCTTGGACTTGGATATTTCGTTTGTATATCTTCCGAGAATGACAACACGTCTACCTGCCTGCGAGGGTGGAATGTTAGACACACAGGTGTGTCTAACTTTCCTCTTGGATGAGAGGTAAAACAATTGTTGTGATGGTAGGCACAAAGCTCCTTTGCTGGACAATACTAAACTCACTTTCTGATCCAGTTAACCCCAAGGCGTCCATTACCGCATATGCACGTCATCCAATGTTAGCACGGTTCACATATATTTACACGAGTTTGAGTGGGTCGATTTAGCCGCCTGTGGAGATGGCTAAGCGCCACATCTTCCGATGTCGATGGGTTAATGTCGGTACAACCTCAGAAGGACCCTTTTGGGAATAACAACACTCGTTAGAGTGATTTCCAGCTCTAATCCATTTTAGCGCTCGTGAGGGCTCAAGAAAGGTGAAGTAATGCCTAAACGTTGACAATTCAATGCTGGCACCACGGGACACATGATCGTATCAACGTTGTACTGTGTCTGAATTCACCGGTATCAGAGCCCAAGTCGGGTCCTATCAATATATGCAAAAACAAGGAACTGTATCTTACAGGGCACCATAGTGAGAATCGCTATAAAAAAAAAACAAGCGATTAAGTGCCATCTCGGGTCGATTGGTAAAACCTATTTTCTCTCGAGATGATGATGGAGAACTTCATTTTCAAACAATATTGAGGCTATTACGAGGGCAATTGTCAATTATGAATTTGCATTCAAAGCTTTCAAAGTGACTTTGTTAATCTATGAGTAGTCTCTTTATACTCAAAATTCAGGAAATTACGAAAATCAGGCATTTGATTGATTTCTTCATCGTATTCTTCGCTAAATATATTCAACTTCAAACTTGTTTCAACAGGTCAACCTATGGTAAATGTCGACCCAACGTTGTTGTGCCGAATGGGTTGAATATCCATGGCACAAAGGCCAACAATGGATCCTTGAAATAGGTCTAGGCCAAGCATCACATTCAGCCATTCCCTGATCTTAAACATCACCATGGGATCTTCTCTTCTTGCCCTCGTATTGATTCCCTAGGAAAATGTGAGTTATCAGATAACATCTGAAATCAAATGTTTGCCAATGTCGATAGTCAATATGATATTAGACCCGCGGGTGATGAGAACGACAAATATTTCTCCGTACTACTGTGAAGAAATGGGACCTTCAATGTGAAGTTGAGCGTAGAAAAGTCATATCCTGCGGTTGTCTCCCTGTAGTTACTTAGACTGTACAGAGATGGTACCAGTGCACTCTTAACTTCAGTTGACCACAGCTGGATCAGTGTTGTGCCTCCGCTTCAAGTGTTGCCAAAGTGTTCCATTAGGTTTAGGTCCGGGGATTGTGCTGACCATTATAGGACCTCAATACCATGGTCCTGGATTCATTGGCGAGCCAATGTTTCGCTACGTTGTCCTGCTGAAGCACCACCTCTCCCACTTCGAGCCCGTAATACTTCATTTTTGGGAGGAATTCTTCCTCGAAGAAGCTTGTTTCTAGTTTGGCATCCATTATTCCTTCTATTTCACAGCCATATCCTATTTCATTGGCTGTCATTCGAACCCAAAACCTAAAGCAGCTTCCACCCAAGGCCCTCTAGAGTGGCTAGGTGCGTGAAGGCTTTTTTCACCTGTCGTTAAAGTGACTGCGCTATAAAAGGCCGTGACTGCGCCTATTCCACTCATTCTCTTTTGAGCCCTTGCGGAGGCGGCTACGTCTGGTTTTCGCTTTCTTGTCTCTGACTGCGCTGCAGACCCGAGGTTGTATACATGATTCTCATTTCTGTTTAGGCTTTTCCTTTCCTTTCTTCGAAGCTTCTCCTTCGTCTAGGGGATATTCTACTCGACTGCTCTTTTACACATCAGCTTTATCTTTTGAAAGCGAAAAAAAATTGGGTGAAAGCAGCGGACAATCCTGCATTGTACCCGCATGTAGAAATACACGGAGAAATTCACGTCATCATGATGCGCCCACCACCTTCCACCTAGTACCACGGGTTGAAGCAGCCAAGGAGAAATGGTTATCAGCTTGTGACCGATTGGACTTGCAGGATAAGACAAGGAGCTTTGTTTGCTCCAATCACTTTCTTCCTAGTGACTATGAAGGGGGGCATAAGAGCAAGCTTCTAAAAAAGTCGTTCATTCCACTTTGTCTTGATGAACCTCCACTCCTTGATCAAGATCAAATGCAAATTGAGATATCGATGAGACAGAGTGAGGAGATATCTGAAACGACAAATCTCTCAATTCCATCAAAATGTTGCCCTGAAATCAGAGAGAAATTGAAATTGAAAATCAGGATTCTATCAGGTCTGAAAGTAAAATTACGAAGAGTCAGGTTAGAAAATCTAAAATTCAAGAAGGATGTGAAATGTCTCAAGAAAAAACTTGCCGAGTTCTCCAAATCACGAAAAAAAGAAAGCGCTTATGTAAAATTGTTGGAAGGACATTTTTATTCTGCACAATTACATGTTCTCAAGGGAGGAAAGAGGCCAAAACAGTAATGTCATGGCGCATTGGTGAAGGCTTTGTGTCTCAGGGCTCTCTCCCCCAAAGCATTCACATACGTTCGAGAACAACTGAAAATTCCACTTCCTGGCCTATCAACCTTGGCCAAGTGGTTCGGAAAATTAATATATCCCCAAAGCAAGCCCCCACCCTATCGAAGCCAGCTAAAGGCGAATCATATCCCAGCTGTGACGTCACTACACGCACATTCACGTGCCTCAAGTGACTGCGCTCCCTCCTCGGCCGCTAGACGCGTGAGCCACTCGAGCATATCTGATAGTCTATGTATCTTGGCTTCCACCATACTTGTCGTTTCCCCTCACATGCCGCTCTCTTGAGGTTTTTACCAGGCTGATTCCATTTCCAATAACGCCCATCCCACCTCATTAGCTTCATTTCTTTCCTTCATTATTCGATCAGATTACACTTTCCAGTCCTCTATGGTCCCGTGTGGTTAACTGAGGCGTATTCCAGCCAATGTCGAAGCCCTAAAAGAGGGAGGCGTTTTGGGGGGACCGACAAGTATGATGCAGGCTGTCTGATATTTTGGGGTTGCATGACGGCCATTGGAACATGATATTTCTGTCATATACAGGTATAATGAAGAATGGATGCCAAGCTGCATTTCAACTTCCTCGAGGAAGAATTCCGCCAATGGAGTATTAAGAGCTCGAAGTGGGAGAGGTGGTGCTTCAGCAAGACAATGATACGAAAAACTCCTCGCGTCTGGCTCGCCAACGAATCCAAGAGCATGGTATTGAGGTCCTATAATGGTCAACTCAGTCACCCTACCGCAACCCAATAGAACACTTTGGCCAGACTTGTAGCGGAGGTTGCCGCGGTACGAGAATGGGCAAGGCAGAATTCATAAATTGCAAAAACGGGTCATTGGATTGAAACGGCGTTCCACTCGGGACGCCGTTTCAATCCAATCATGCCTTTACTTGATCGAGAGCATGCCCAGAAGTGTCCAGGCAGTACTGAAGGCCGAAGGAAAATGTACAAAATGATAATAACTTCGCTTTTCTGTATGCCTTAGTGCAAGAGACAAAATTGTGACAATGTCCAGGCTGGCTTCGAACAGCTGTAGTTCATCCAATATGAGACCAATTCACACGGGACTAGTACCAATCGAAAGCCAGGAAGCAAGAGTATGACTGGCTCAAATTTGAATTTCTCGTACTCGAGTTATGAGTCATTAAGCGGAACTGTTTCAAACATGGTCAGTTTTTCCCCTCACTGTATATCCCCAGGAAGAGGTCAAAAGGAGCTTTCATACGGTGTAGGGTAATAGCTATAGTTTCGATCTGGTTTAAAATGGGAAATATAAACAAAGTTGGCGAAAATAGGCAAAATTGGACATTTCAAATTCGATTTCCCACTCCTTCAAGCGTAGCGGTACTTTGAAATTGGCTGTTTCACATAGCTCCTGTTTAGTTTTATAATTTCCCAAAAGCTCTTCGTGTTGTCATCATTCTTACTCTCAAAAATGATCTCTTTTCATCCCACCATCTCTTCTCCGATGGCTGAGATATCTTAAAGGATACGGCATCAGTGTCGATGTCGACGCCGTAATTATTCTGAAAGCGACAGTTTATATATAGTACTACATCACAGATAGAACGATGGCACCGTTATCTATTTCCGACCTACTGCTCAATGTCAGCGTATTGGCGATGCAACAGGAAAATGATGCGAAGCGGCCGAAGGAGTGTGAGATCGATTCCTCGTGGGCCAGACGATCTTGGAGCCTGGGATCTGGGCGAAACGATCGCGCTTTACTATCCTGGCAATTCCGTTGCACAATTTTTTTTTTGGAAAAGCATATTTGCAAGGCGAAAAGAGACATGGACAAGAAGATACCGTTGGAGAGGTGGAAACATTTTCCCATGTAAGTCATTACCCCACAAACGAAATCGCTTACGCCCAAGAAAATAGTTCATGCACTAGGGAAGATTCTGATCTTTAGAAGTCGCGTTTTCGTTCTTAATTGCATCTTCGGAGTTGCTGGAATCTCTCTTGAGCACTTACTCATGTTCAGTGAGGACTGTCCAATGCAAGTTCTAATGAGAGGAGCCAACGAGAGAATCTTGTTTCGAAAACGTGGATAATTTGTTATTGATTTGGTTTTTGGCGCCGGAGCAACTCCAGATTCAGCGCAGCAACTTGCGCGCAATCGCAGGGATTCCTTCAAAAGAGAAGGAGATGCCCCTCAGTGGCATAGTGCATTTCTTGCCGCTGGTGAAGCACCTCAACGACCTGAAGCTACAGCGAAAGTATGAAATCCTTATTTTTTGGGCTTTGCTAGAAATTCCTTTCCCCTGCCGTGCAGACTGGGCACATTGAATCCGGCTTTCCTCGGGAAAGACCGGTCTTTCCATGTCATGTCATGGATGGATTAACATATTATCACTTTAGAAGAAGGAAATTCGCACGAAAGCTTAGAAATAGGACACCGATGTTAACATTAGCAATTTCGCTCTATTTTTCACAGTGCCTTATAGAAATTTATTAAGCAAGATTTCTGTTTCCAGTCGTGTGAATTATTCATAGGGTAGCTCAATGTAATATGGTCATGGTTAAGACAACTGGGTTGAAATGTGGACAGTTTGACGAATACGAAAAAAAAAAAAAAGTTCACTATAGTTACAGAAATACATTTTCGAACGTGCTTAGATGCTGAAACAAATTCCAATGTCAATAATGAAAAAATTGTTACGTTAAATTTGAACCTCGTCGTTTCCCATACTCCCCTTTTTGTTTGAGGTAAAACAGGCTGTGATGTGATATACACGTCTGGATATCGAAAATCAGCTAAAACATGTTAGTCTACCGCGCAACTGAGTTCCTGAACGCTGAAGGGAACAAGCCAATCGAAACTATGAATTTCGATTTCACACAGCAAGAGGAAGTAATGTTTGCCATGGGAACTCACAGTTCTAAGAGAGTATGCAATATTGCTCGTCCGTTCGAGAAGTCCATTCCATTTTTATATGTTGATAGCATCAACAGGAGCGCGCAAGCATTAACTGAGAGGGAGGAGCTACATGAGCATCTTTTCTAAATAACTAACATGTTTGCATGTCTCTCTCAAAATGGGAAATTCCAGGGAAGATGAAGAGCTGCTCACATTCTCCCGAAGTTTTTCTATTTTCAATCTTCATAGCTGGTTTTAAGTACTTTCTTAATGCGACAGGACTTGAAACAAACTCTCCAACGATTACAGTGGCATTTAATATACCGATTCTATGAATGCGCCAAACGTCGAAGATAAAAGAACGAGAAGCGCATTTCCAGAAAAATAATTTTTTCCAAAGTGACACCAACAGACTCCATGGAGGGGTGAGCGGGGCGAAGTACTTCATAACGCATTGTGTGCGCACGAACTCAATCTCTGCTAAAACTATTTCACGTGAGAATGTCTTAAGTGGGCGTAGTACCCTTCCATAAAGAACTAATAGTTATTGCTATGGGTATAAGTAGATATATTGATCAGTCCTTTACTTTTTTCTCTTCATATCAGACATTCCCTTAGCTAGTATTTGAAAATGGCAGATATAGCGATCGGACTGTCACTATTTTACCTGGCATTCCCATAGGAACTATGGGAAAATGCAAGACTTTGTGTTGCTGTCGGTCTGTCACTTTTTAATTTTTTATTCTATTCCGTTTGTCCACAGTAACCATAGCGACCGGATAACACGACCCAATGCGCTCGCGCAACTTTCCGCTTCGGTCGCGGTGCCCTTCTACCAGCCCTGGCGGTTAACGGGATCCAAAGTAGACAATGGAGGAGAGCGGTTGCTTCCGGCCGCGTAGATGCGGTTGCTAGGCACACCCATGAAATACCGTATCTACCAAAATTTCACTTTACTATGTCCTCCCATCTTCACGCGACGCGGACGCGCAGACCATAAATAACTTCCCCTGCTGTTCAGGAATTTTCATATAGGCCTATGAGGAACCAATGGCCGCTATTATTTATTTAAAGGTTGGATGGTTATGATGGGGTGATTGTATAAAATAAGTCCAGTGATTCCTGGGCCAGTAGAATCCGAGATCTGTACCTGGGCTGGTACTCTAGTTTTTTTCTTCCTTTTTTTGCATTCTGTTTGTCCGCAGTACCCAAATCGACCTTACAACACGACCCAATGCGCACACACAGCTTTCCGCCGGGGTCGTGGCGCCCGTCTTCCTCTAAACTAGGAGTCCTTAACATTTTTCTCTCTACGCACACCTTGCCTCCACCACGCGCCTCTGCCCGCACCCCCAGGGGTTGCGGGCACGCCTCGCTAAGAACTCCTGCTCTAAAATTGTCACTTCCCTTCCAGCCTTCGCGGATGACGCGGCCATAGTAAACAATGGGTGAGAGAGCCTGCCCTTCGGCCGCGTTGACAGGGTTGCTAGGCGTTTTGCGTGAAATTCGCATCTGACGTCCTACACATACTCTCCTCCCATCTCCACGCGACGCGGACGCGCGGACCATCAAAAACATGTATTGTTGCCCAGGTCTTTTCATGGAGGCCAATGCTGAACCAAAGGCAGCTATTATTTATTTCAAGGGTCGATGATTAGGATGCAGTGAATAAGAAATCCAGTGGAACAGGGCCATGTGGAATGCGAGATCAGTACCTGCGCTAGTACTGCCGTTTTTTTCGTTCCGTCTGTCCATAGTAACCACAGTGACAGGACGACGCGACCCACTGCGTATGTGGAGCTTTCCGCCTGTGTCGGGGACCGCCTCCTACTAAAACATTCACTTCCTTTCCAGCCCTTCAAGATGATGAATCCATAGTAGAAAATGTGAGGAAGCTGCAGCTCGCGGACAGGGTTATTAGGCGTGCATGTAAAATGCCGCATTTGGCATCCTACACTTCATGCGCTTCTTCCATCTCCAAGCGACGCCGACGCGCGGACCGTCGAAATCATGTCCAGTTGATTGACACTTTTAATATAGACCTATGCTGTACCAATGACATTCATAATTATTTATTTCAAAGTTCGATGATTATGTTGCAGCAAAGTCGATAACTCCAAAGATATCGGGGCCCTTGGAATGGAATCTCTTTACCTGGACTTGTACTCTCTAGTTTCCCATTCTGGAAGTTAGCAGTATCCATATCAACTGAACGAAACTACTCACTTCGCATATGCAGCTTTTCGACGTCCGACGTGGGTCGGCGTGCCCATCTTCCATTAGAAAATGCTTTTTCCTTCCAGCCGTCGTGTATGACGGATCCCTTGTGCACAACGGGAGAGAGCCCTAATGAAAATCTCACACCATTCAGCACATGTTGATTGGGTGTGGAAGGGTGTTGAAAAGGTGTTCGATGATGCTGAAAAAGTGATGGATTTTGTTGAAACAGTTCCGGAGGGTTTCGCTAGTGAACGGTAGTGGCACCGGGTGGATGATATGGGAAGCGAGTGGGGAGAGGTGTTGGAAGTGTAGTAGAGGCTGGCAGGTTGCGACAGACGCTGGGGTTGGGATGAAAAGTCAGTTTGCACCTTCACCCTAATTAGATGGAAATCTACAATGGGAAAGGGTTACTATATTTTGGTCCACATCTCGGATAATATTGCGTAAGCAGTGTGCAATGTGATGAAGATGGACTTTTTTTTAGCGATCAATCTAACACGACAATTTCAACTTGGGGTGTTGCAAGACGTGCTGATTTTCAACAGGGTGGGATTTCCACACCCACCCAAATCAACTCTGTTGCTCCAACACGTGTTGAATGGGTGTGGGATTTTCATAAGGGAGCGGCTGCTCGTGGAAGCGTATGCAAAGTTACTGGGCGTATTCTTGAAATGCCATATCTGGAATCCTTCTGATTTAGCTCTTCTCCCGTCTCCATGTCACGCGGATGGGCGAAGCATGCGCCTATATGACGAGTTCTTCTGAAGCATTCAAATTGGCTTGCGACGTGCAAATGTCGGATTTTAGTTGTTTTTAATTATTTATTCATTAAATTAAAGGTTAGGATTAGGTGGAGGATACTTCCATAGGCATAGTGCCCAGTGGAGTAACTGTATCTGTACTACTCATTGCATTTTTTTTTACATTTTAGGTAATCATATCATCTGCTGATTCATTGACTAGGTGATGTACGTGAAGCTATAAGTGGAGACTTCCTGACGAAGAACCGGAGTAGAAGCATGCCGATTCCTCGGTGAGTTTCGAAGACGAAGGTGAAACCCGGCCATATCATCTGCTGATTCATTGACTAGATGATGTACGTGAAGCTATAAGTGGAGACTTCCTGACGAAGAACCGGAGTAGAAGCATGCCGATTCCTCGGTGAGTTTCGAAGACGAAGGTGAAACCCGGCCAAAGATGCTGTCCCAATCCCTAAAGAAGCTTCATTTAAAGCGTCCGAGACAAGGATTCCTGGAAGATGAGGAAAGCGATTCATAAGTATCTCAGTGGTTGACGAGGAGAGGATTTGACTTATGTTGAAGAGGGGGAAATAATTTTCTTTTCTTTTCAGGCGATGAATCGCTCTTGTCCATGCAATTGTTGACGTTGACTTTTCCTTGTCATGACAGGAGGATTGGCGC
>CAJPEV010004972.1:0-17937 GCA_905338385.1 Darwinula stevensoni
ACATTTGATCCTGCTGTGGTCAATCCAAATGGAGAGAGCACTGGCGCCATCTCTGTACAGTCTAGATAACTGCCATCGTGCGGCACCGATTTCCTACGCTTGACTTCTCATCAAAGCTCAGACTTCTCCTAGACCCGAAGACTTCCTCTTACCATTCCAGGCATATCCCCAATCGCTGAAAGGAGAAGACTGAAGAAGCTCCTCATCGATTGCTCCTATTGTCTCAGGAGAGATGAGGCGAATGGCGCCGGTGTTCCTGTCCAAGACGTTCCCTCTTTTTACTGCCGCCATCCCGGTCCGAATTCCTACCTCATCCCATGTCGGATGCTACAAGACAAGGTACATTCACAAGAAATTTAAAAAGGGGTAATTATATAACTGCGCACCCGAATTCGGTATGCTCAATGCAATATATATCGAGGTATTTAATACGATTTGTGACAGTTCATTTCTTGTGCAAATTCTTAAGTTTGGAATTATCGAAGATTCACTCCGTGTTTTCATCAATAATATAGCCCCGTCTCACACATCATTGTAGCAGCTGCCGTCTGTCTCTGAGATGTTACCTAGTCTTCAAAGCAGAAAAGCGAATTTGCTGTCTCCGTATCATTTAATTGAAGAAAATAATCAAATTTAAGCGCAATATTCAGACTAACGTTCCATCAGCTTTTGTGGGTTTTCATTAAACCCAAGCGCACTCTAACCTCAGAAAACTAACAATGAAAACATACTGAGTGAGCCGCATTCTCTCTATGTTGGGCCGAATTAGTGAGAAAGTTAAGCAATTTTGAGGGATGATGGGTCGGTTGGGTTTGGAAGGGGTCGTAAAAAAAGATAACATCTATTACCAGGTTTAATATATTAACAAACGTTCCAAAAGAACTACAGCAACAGAAGATTTGAATTTTTGATGACCTACAGTATAACTCAATGATTGCACTCTCTAACAGATTTGTGTCCATTGACAACTTTGATCTATTCATCAAGATCTATCGATTGACACCTGTTTTGGTTTGTAACGCTAGGGGCTGCGGTCCCATGGAAAGTCCCAGTCCCCGGTCCCAACCTCCTTACATGGGATTAGAACCCCTGGTTGAAATTTTCTTAAACCAAGTTAAAATCTTTCTTTCTTATCTATGATTTTGAGTGCTTAAATATGCGACACATTCTATAAAGAGGTAAAGAGGATCCCCGTTTATGAGACACGGCATAGTATGCGATAGATTTTTCCCATTTTTGACGATTCCAAATTAGACCTTGATTAAGGAAAGTTCAATTTATGTGGAAAGTCCCATCGAAGGGGACTCTGGATGGTTCCCGTTGGGAGGTGAGGAAGCAGTCTTACCAGCAGGAACATTTCTTGATCATCTATTCTTAGCAGGGTGCTCAAGTCGTCTTCGTGTTCCGTGGTACACGAGATGGCTTCAACGCGCCCTTCTTTCTTCATCTGTTTCCATAAATCCCGATGTTTGACGAGGTTGTCTATGATGACGAGTCGTGTCCTGGAGCGGGAGAACACTTCTAACAGCCAGTCATCATTTACGTTAAAAGAAATCACAACCGAAGTCTCACAACCGCGAAAGTCATTCAAATGTTTCACAGGGAATTGGTTCCCGATATTCCGCAATTTCTCTTGCAGTGGTTGTAACAGGACTTCTTCTGAAACTAAGATGTAAGGAGTTGATTCGAAAGTATCCTTTTGCACAAAGGAAAGTAAAGCATTCGCAGTCGTTCCGCACTTGTTTTCTCCGCGGCAGGTGTATCCCAAATGTCGTCCCGAGCATTTTTGGGCTTTGATTTGGATATATTGGACGCCTGGGCCGCAGACGATGGACGCAGCGAGAGCAGAGACTGATAGGTTCTTCGAGTCCAAGTCGAGACCAGTTGAAGTCTCATTTTCTCGGATGTGCCTCATCAGAAGAAGGTCGGTAAGCTGCGACCGGACAACTACCACAGTGCTATCTTGCCATTTCTTCAGCTTTTCAATGACTCTGTCCACCGAGATCTCAGAAGCGTTTGCTGAATGGGGTTTGAAGGAGAGGATGAGCTTCACCCTCTTCTCTTTCAATCTCTCAGCGGTGTTATCCGGAAACTCGTTGAAGAAGGGACAGTCTTCGACCACCACGACCAGCGAATCTAGCACTGCCTTTTCTTCTTTCACCTCTTTCTCCTTCATGTACTCTTCCCCCATTTTCTTCCTTCCTTTCACCTTCTTTTTCCCCTTCTCCACTTTCTCCTTTTCCTTTTTTTCCCTCAACCTCTCCTCCACTTTTTTGAAAATGTCCTGGAGAGAGTTTATTTGACGGGCGTCCACAACGTCGACGTTGTTCTCTTCCTTCCATCGTTGTCTGTACACCTCGTGAGACAATTCGCCACCGGAGTGGAGAAGGAGGACTTGGCCCGTCACTCGTTCGATCAACGCATCTAATTTCCTTGATTTTCCCGAGGCTGGGTAGCCAATTATCACGCTAAACGTGCACCCTAGCATCTTTGTTACATCTGCATCCTCATCTTTTTTCCTATCCCTATCAAATTTCATTTCAGGGAAGGGCAGTATAGTGAAAATCCGTTCACCTAGCCTTGCGAGGTTTGTTCCTTTGTACTTTTGCCATGTCTTCTCTAGATTTTCCCTAAGATCTTCTGCATCCCCTCTTCTTTTCTCGATTTTCCACCCCGGTTTTCCTTTTATTTCTTTCGGGACTTTCGAAAATTTGCCCATTCTCCATTCTTCTTCGTCAACCACGACGATCTTTCTTTCACTAGTGGAGACTATCAATCTATTGTAATTTTTCCACTTCGACCCAGGGAAGTCGAGAATCACAGTCACGTTCAAAGGGTGACATCCCATCATTTCCTCCTCGGTGACAATGACGAGAGGGAAAGAATCGTCTGAAGTAAGCTTTCCACGAAATTCGCCGAATTTCCTCAGGTAGATGACAGGGACTTTGTCGTGAAGGAACGAAAATACCTTTACGAATGCACACCTTCTCGATTTGCTATCAAGAACAACGAAGACAGGCATTTTCTCCGATGCCTTTCTGCATTCCTCATATATGACGTGCGTAGGGTGCGAGGCCCTCACAGACTCGCAAATCGCTTCATCCTTGCATTTGCGATGAAGAGCCTGACACGACCACATCTCTATGAAGCGAGGAAGGCATTCCCCGCCTGTCTCCTCTGAGTCGATCCTCAGAGAGGGCTCCGACGAGACGAACACGCGACGGGAGTAATTTCCGATGGCCAGAAACAATTCAGATATATGCTTTGTGTTCCTCTTTACACTGTTGAGGACTGTGATGTCATGTCCAGCTGGTTTGACCTCTTCGATCGGGAAATTCCTCGTGTAGGACTGGTCATTGGGTCTAAAGCAGAGGGTGATTGACTTCACGTCCAACTCATTTATCCATTTCCAGTGTTCTGAAAGTGCCTTGGTGGTGATGATATCTAAGAACCCAAGTGTGATAGGGACTTCATCAACGAGTACGTGTTTTCCTCTGCCTTCCTTTTTGAGGAACTTCTTCATTCCTTCGTAATCCTCTTCTAGACCATTCTCTCTTCCCTCTCTCCCGTCGACAACCTCGATTTCCTTTTTTGCTTCTGTTGAGACAAGAAAAAAAAACTTTCAATCACATTCCTGTGAGAAACACGAGAGCCCGTCAAAATGTTCAATGACCGGCCTTCCGACCAACAAACTTGACACAGACTTGAAATTCAAACATGACCCCTTTCGAAATAGTTCATTTACCTCGGGATACACTTCCCTCAGCGTTTTAAAAGAGCGTGAAACACCGGCTGTGATGAACTCTTCTCAACTTTCTTCAACGCGTTGATCGCAGCTGAATGGAGAGCGCCTGTGTCTTAGAATTTCCAGCCTCACAGAAAACACTTCATTCTGGTAAACAGCGTGAAGTCATGGCGGGCGAGGTCCGAGGGCGAGGGCGGGCGAGTAAGGAGGGTGTGGGGGAAATTTCACCCAATGATTGGTGAAACGCTCCATGGTATTGCCATGGTACCGACCGATTGCCGATGGTAGTCTACGGACGAGTTTGGAAAGGACATGGTCGGTTTCCTCCTCGATAGCCGTCAGTTGTGTTCATCATCTTATATGGATTCCCTATCTTCCTGAAATCGTTCATGTCACTTACACTCATAAGAATTTCGAGTTTACGAAGGACAGACCTTGTGAGAGACCACGACTTCATCATTACAGGGGTGTCGTCAGCTGTGGCCTACTCGTTGAATTAGCTTGCCAAAATGTGTTACAGCAGATGCTCCAAGTTCTTTATAATCGCTGGAAGAGGTGTATCGCAAGTCAGGGGAACCAATTCGAAGGCGATCATGCTAAAGCCTAACTTCTATGCATAGTTCGCTCGTGTGAATGCCTCTCCTGAAATTTCTTGGTATTCTTGATGAACATCGATCGGATGTGTTTTGAAGAGTTTAAAGAATAAATAAGCGCCTAGGCAATGCTTTGTGATAGGTTTCAAGCTTATTTACCTTCGAAACTTTGCAATGCCACATTCCTGAAGAAAAAAAACAAGAGAAAAGTCACAGAAACTATAATGGCTGGTGAAGAAACACGGCCTGAATAACGGCTTGAGCCTAACCCCTGTCTCACAAAAATGTAATCTAATACTTTAATTAGAAGAGGTAAAAATTGGGGGGGGGGGGGGGAGTGGTAGTCGTGGTCGTATCTGTCACCCCAACGCGCGGGCCTACGATGCCATGCCATTCCAGGCCATCTTGTTCTTTAATTCGCAGAGCCCGAGAGTTGTGGTGCTGGTGGCCGTCACCCCAGCGCGCAAGGCCTACGAGTCTGTCACTTCAGGCCATAGGCTTGGCCATCCAACGCTTTTAGCGCCAGGTCCATCAAGCTATATCAGTCTAAGCCACAGGCTTCATACTTAGCTGTGTCAATCAAAGGGTGATAATGTGACGGATGAGGATGGCATCGGGAGACTCGACTGAATGTCTGGGGTTCGGTGGTGTAGTGGTAGCACACCTGACCGAAAAAACAAACAAAACAAAGAGAACCAAAAACCTACGTTATTATTTTTATTTCATTAATCATGAGAACTCAAATAAATCGTCCGTCTGCCACCTCCCCTCCGTAACAATAATAACTGAATGCGTGTCACGTTTTCACTGATCGACTGCAAGTTCATTTGAATACATTATTTGATGAGGTGTTTTTTTACTGCATTAATTTTTTTCCGTTAGGTCAGGCATGGCGGTTCGGGACATCACTTCCATGCAAAAGTTTTCTGTTTGCGTTTCATGTCATGGCCGATTTATTTGAGTTCTCATGATTAATGAAATAAAAATAATAACGTAGGTTTTTGGTTCTCTTTGTTTTGTTTGTTTTTTGTTTAATAAATGATTGGTGCTAACGCGGAAACAACGTTTGCCACAGCAGTTGCGGTGCGAAGTGCCTAAGTCGGTGCTTTTAGGAGGTGCTAGCCATAATGGCTAAATTGAGTGATGAACAGTGCCCGGTTGCACGTAGGGAATGTAAGGCTGCTCAGACCGCTGAACAGCAAGAGGAAGCGAATGCTGAGCTCAGGAATAAGAGAGCCATGCAGCCTGCTAGGCAAATTGATGCAAGGAATGCAGCACTCAGGTGTCGAAAGCCTTGGGAGGCCGAGAATTGAACCCGGACCTCCTGCTTGCCGGTCAGGTGTGCTCCCATTAAACCACGGAACTCGGGACACTTTTTCAGGTCTCTCCATGTCATCACAATAACTACAGTCGTTTGCCGCAGCAAGCACTGTCAGGCTGTACATTTTGATGTAGGGAGGGGCATTTGTTTCATATTGCTGGTACAACGGAAAAATGCTCCTGCTGCAACTCGCACATTACCCTGAGGCTCTGAAAATCTTGCTCACTGGTGTTATGGCAGCGAGGCATTTTCAATAATTAATTGCTAGCATTGTGCTACACATGTACTAACTTACCTCTGTGCCTTCGAACAAGTTCGTGGAAATTGTCCGTACTGTTTCGGAATCATTGGTGTCTGTACCATACGCTAACGTTAATAGCCCATGAGTTAATCAGTGATGCAAGACTATTGAATGTGCTAGGAAGATGAAATCAGCAAAGTCGTCTTAAGTCTCATGAAAACGTGCTAAACCGAGGCGTTCACAATGGCGATTGTGACAATCAGCTGGAATATCATGTTGGTGTTTAGGAATCTCCCTGTGTACTGTAATGTATATGTTTAGAAATGTAATGAAGCGGTTCAGTTCCGAATGAGTAATGCGATGAACAGAGGATTGTCAAGGAGACGTTATGCGTACAATAGACAATTCAAATTTCCCCTTATTAGACGGCCAGCGTAGCGGTCGTAGGCCGCTAGTTATATTTGATTTCCTTTTAGCGGTCATCGACTTCTAGCAACATAAAGAAAACGTAGCAGCACTCACGACCACATCAAGGAAGTTTTTCTGTAATGCTCGCAAATGAATCCGAGCCACATTTAGCAGGGAGCCCGTTCTTTACAATTCAGGAATACCCCCAGCATCGTTGGCAGCGTGTCCCTGTAGAGACATTTTGAAAAAATTCCGTCTTCGTCGTGGCATGCCCCTTCTCTTGCTTCGTGAACGTTAGGAAGTTTTTATCTCTATTTTCCTAGTTCAGCTGAATTATTAAGATACCTTTTCTTCATATCAGTGCATATATCGATCTGGAAGAAAGTTTGTATCTCAGAAAGCTACTAGCTAGGGCAAGGCAGAACTGTTATGTGACTCAAGTAGGAAAATGTTATTCTTGAAGTGTACCTCTTCTAAAGTGTACTATATTTCATGAATCCACTTAGTCACATCTCAACATTATCCAAACGTAGTACACCGGGACATGCTTTTTCATTGCACCTTATATACAATATCGCCCTGTTGCTCATCGATGAGTGTTGTTCATCTTCGAATCAGGCTTGCCATTATGATTTAACAGGCCCTTTAACTAAAGAAAGTAACGATCATTCCTCGGTAGAAGTCATAAGGAAGTCCTCACAAATCCATTTTGTTACCACACTGAATTTTCATACATTATGCATTTATCATGGTATCATCAGCGTCCTATTTATTGTGGCTACAAATGCACATGAACCTAAAGGAGAAATGAGGCATCGGTTTGGGGTTAGAATCTCTAACCTGGGCTAAAAAGAAAGCGCATAGTGTGAATACTTCTGATCAAGGCTATGAGGCCGGTGAAAAAAAGTTTATAGCCCAACATGCATGTCGTAGCAAGGGATTACTTCAATTTTCAGGAGCCTGATGAAATGATTAAGGTCATGAGGAGTTCCAAATTCTTCAAAATATTCTAAAATATAGTTCCCAAACGTTTTTGCGAGCATGCCAGGTATTAATATTCAATAATTATACAAGTTGTGAAGCTCATCAAACCGATATGATACCGAGGCAAATCCACATTGCTAGACAAATGAAACAACTTGAAGAGACATGGATATTATTCAAGACTTTAAGTAATATCTTACCTTGGAAGTCCTGTCGAAAATCTTCGGTGAGATCGCCTCCTGAAAGATTCAAGACCATAACGGGGTCACTTTTCTCCACCAACTCCAGGGCTCTTCTTTTAAGGACAAATGTTTTTCCCGTTCCGCTTGTGCCAGTCATTAGAATGACCTTCGCATTGCTCTTCACCAACTCTCTCTGTCTTGGGGTGAGAATCACTAGCATCGGCTTCATGTGTTGCTCGGTCCTGGTGTATAACTGAGTGGGATTTCGTGGGAGGTCCACAGCTGATGCTGCACAAACGTAGAGACTAAAGATGTCTTTAAAGGTTGTCATAAGGTATGATTCTGGACCCAGTTCTGAAGGAATTTCCAACTTTATGTCATTTCTTGCCAAAAAGCCTATGAATCTTTCCTTGGTTTTCAGATCTTCTGAAGTGAGCATTCTCTCCCTACATTCTTTGCACTTGACCACTTCCTGCATATCAGTTTCACTAAGCATCGGGAAAGCGACGAAACCTGCTAATTTCACAGACGAAAGTGGAAATTCATTGCATAAGGTACGAAAAATGTTTATATCTTCCAGAACTTTTTGTGTAGCCCTCTTAAACATCTGAAAAAATGTCATTTGGTTTTCATTTGATGTCGTTTCCTCAATCTGGAAGAACATCCCCACGATGTCTTTGCCAGATATGGCTATCCCAAATACATCATGAGCTCCAGATTCCAGGTATTCTTTCCTGACTCCGGATACATCAAGGAATTCATCCTTTTGGTGGTCATTCATGACTTTTAGCAAGGTGTCTGTGAAGGTATAATCAGCGATTGTTAACGATGGCAAACCTTCGAATGCGTATTTGAGGCAATCGAACACCTTGGCAATAGACTGATGCTTCGATGGCATATCCACCTCTTCCTTACATGTCTCATCTGCTTCATTCTTATAGGCCGTTTCCTCAAGCTCCCTAATTAGCTTCTCTCTCAAAATATATCCCTCGGGTAGGGAATAGGCCTTATTGCCGGCTTCTGGGTAGTTCTGTGCCACGTACTCTCCTATGACTATCTTGAGGGGCCTCTCATCGTCTGCCCCTAGGTATATATTGAGATTATTCTTGATGTCAAAAGGTCCCCTTTCTCCGTAGTTTCTCATCCGTCCCAGGTAGGAAAATTCGTCGCACATCTTGCATCCCTGCCAGAGAAAAGCAGAACCATTGATTTGTTGGTTAAGTTCTTAATAGAAAGGAATTTAAACATCTTTCGGTGGTTTCCCTTAAAATACTAAAGATGTTCATGAAAGCTGACGACTCCCTGTTTCCAAAAAGGCTTTTGCAAATTTTGAACGATATCGGTTGGATGTATCACGTTATACACCGTTTAAAACTTGAAGGTTAAGAAAATACACTGGACATGCCTGCTGATGCTGTGGAGTCCTCCTCGTGCCCATGGATGAGCAGAGGGGAAGAGTCCCCGAGTCACTACGCCGAGTCCCCATAGCGGACCTCCTCTCGCCCCTTCACGCCCTCACCTCTGCCCTACGCAGCAGTCCGTCTTGAACCTCCGGCCGGACAGCACGCGCGAGTCCGTCACGAACCCTCGGCCGGACAACACGTGGGCGCCTGAATGCGCCAGGACCCTTCGGCCGGACAACACGTGGCGTGTCGAGTCACGCAGCCTGACCCTCACAGCCAGTCAACTCAGTGAACTGCGGTGTGAGTCTCGAACTGCGTGCTGGTCGGTATAGCGAACTGCTGTGGACTCATCACGAGTCGACGACCGTGATCACGGTCGGCGGCCAGGAACCAACACATTCGATCGTCCACGTATCAGGACGAAGTACGTGCGAGCCCCAGCTACAACCGTGAGACTGTATCTCCCTGTATTTCTCCTTCCGGTCTTTCTCCCCCATTGAGTATCCTAATAAATTCTGCACAGTTGTTAATTTGATCTAAGGACGTACCTTCCTTCCTAGTTGGAGTCTATGGAGATCTGAGACTTCGCTTCTCTCTCGCTAATTTACCATCTCTAAGAACACGCAACCTTCTTGATTACCATCCGACCACATTGGGTCTGATCCCCATATGTAGCGAGGCATTCGTGCCCCATATCTTGTGATCCCCTGGGGTTCGCTACATAAGTATGCCGAATTCCGCTCCTGTTGATGCTCTCAGAGAGGAATACGAGGAGGTTGAATTTTGTTGCCGGAAGGGGTTCAAGAAAGTGTTTATTTATTTTCCTAGATGTTGGTGAAGAAAGACCGTGTGCGCCATGTATTAAAAAATCAGTTCTCAATCAGTTTAAGTTATGAGGTAGTCATTCCATGAGGTTTCAGACATGGCGAGTTGGAGGGGATAAGGAAAAAGGTGGGGGAAAAAAATGCATGTAAATGATATCAATCCTTCCAATTCAGTTTCAATCTTGTGAACACGAAAATGCTTCATACATAAAAGAAAAAGAAGATCCAGACGCCGATACGAAGGCTGAAGCATTCATGAATCTGACATAATTGCGACACGATATCCGACAACATTGGGGGACGGATAGGAGTCAGCACGCTGAGTCGGAATTATAGGTACTTCATTCCGCTTTATTATTATGGTGGAATGGTGCAATGCAAACAACAAAAGGGACACTTATCATCAACAGGTTAGTATAATTATTTTATTTTTAGTTTATAATAATATACGGGAATGAAATTGACATCTCCAAATGCAGTGTTCCCCGCAACCCCGGGGAAAATGGAGCTTCAAATTCTCTGAAGCGGGTCTGTTCTGAGATGGTGAGAAGCGTGTCCGATTTAGTTCGTGTTGAGGCTCTCGGAGAGGATTGCAAGGAGGTTGAATTTGCTTTATGGGAAAGATCGAAGGAAGGTAATAGGCGTTACCAAGGCCTATCAAGAAACGAAATAAAATAGGAAATTAAAGAAATACTGGTACACACTCCGGATTGACCGAAAGCGCCGACGAGAGACGACTAGTGTTGTTGCAATGGCTGGGATGGATGGGGAAACCTCAAGCAGAGACTCACTAACCTCTCGTAGCCAGACCTAGTGGAACTGATCGCTAGTAGACATGCGCCTTTCTTTCGACCATGAGGTTGGATTCGTGAAGCCTCCACCGCGGAAGTCGATCGCCTCCGTAATGAGAGACATCTAGTTTCAAGCGTATGTAGTAGCTCCTCGTGGACGTGACGTCACCATGAGACTCCGCGCGTTTTCCCACGTGCGAAGTCAAGGGCAATGGCGTCCACGAAGTGAGAGCACGTGGTCGCCCGGAAATGGGGGGAAGAGCACGCAATCATGGCCCGTCCCATTTCTGCAGGATTTCCCACGGTGACCCAAGAGTTTTTCCGACCGAGCTGCGCGGAATTAGGCACCTTCACCTCGATCTGCATTGCGTTTAGGTTAATGGGAGGTTACTTTGCACGACCATTCAAGGCCTAAAGTTTGCGTGCAATACATTAGTCTGATTCTGATGAATAGCTAGGCCTTCCAGAAACAGGTCATTGTTAGGAATGATTAAAATTATCAATTTTTCGTGCTTTATTTATTATTTATTTTTCTTTAATCATTGGGAGGTGAGAATGAGGTAAATGAGGGAAGTGAAGGTGAAGGTATTAAATTCCATGCTTTTATTATGTAGAGTTGTAAGCAATTGGGCCCTGCAGAATATTGCATTCGATGTTGCAGACTTAGGGTTTGAAAGGGATTTGTTCATATCGGAGAGGCCTGAGAGCTGGGATTCAATGGTGGGTAAATGAGCTTATGTATCGTCCCCCGAAAAGAGGCAGAATTTCAGATTTGACCTCATAAGACCCAGAGTCTAATCCAGTGGACATGTGGTCTGCAATTCCATGTGGAAGTTGGGCACCATCAATGGAGAGAAGAAAGTAATTTTTTTTAACCAGAGAATATTCAAAGTTGTTAGGAAAAGTAATTTTCTTGATAGGAAAATTTAAAGGAAAAAATAGTTTTTTCATACTGACCAAATTAACACACAGGGTGGAAAATTAAATTAATTAAGTATATTTTTACTCATTGTTTAACTTTCAACATTTGGGTGGGTTACAGTTATTAGTTAGAAAGTGCAACCAAGAATAGCAACTTGTTTCCTCTCTGAGTGGTCTAATATATTGGTAAAGTTTTCATCGATTTTCAGCAGGTGTCAGTAGACTTCTCCCAGATTTGTAGCATTTCATTTTAACAATTCTTGTTTCATTTTTAAATGCATTTAATGTATTTACATTTTGATTAAAGTGAAGAAAAAACACTTTCTTTGTCATCATGATTGTTTGTTATTCCTAACTCAGAAGAAATGGCTCAGTGTCCAATAGACTTGATGCTGAGTCTCACATGGTTAAGGCTGAAGTGCTACATGACTAGGGGTTTGGAAATCTATTTTGTCTTTGAGTGCATTCTCAGTTCATTTTAGAGTCTCCCATCTCACAAGAAGGTTTTTAATCTGCAGGTATTTTACCCACTAAGTTCTTTTGATGCCCCATGCGAAAGCCTCTAGCTAGCAGGATTCGGCATCCCAGTGAATCCCTGGAAATCCGTCAGACCTTTCTTCTACGATCCTTGATGGTTGGCGTGATCCTCATCCTGGACCCTGCCTTCTTTGATTGACCCTTGACCTTGAGAATCCTGTGCTTACTGTTCTTTCAACCTGCTTTTAGGTCTATCCACCACAAGCACTTACTTTTTTCAGATTAGATAATCAGTTAAGAAGCCAGCATCAGATGAATTGCAATTTGCTGCAGTCTCAATAAGGTAGGGCCTCTACACATAATGAGAACTTGATTCGCCTGCTCTCAGATCATTGTTTATGAGTTGTACCTTGCAGCTATCACCAAGATGTTGAGTGAGCGGTCCTGCTTGGCCCCCTTCTGGAAGGGCTGAATCTCCTGATCTGTTCCACCTGGAATTATAAAACATGTTCCATTCTCTTTGATGAGATCCTTAAGGAGTCAGTAGGGTAACTTGGGGGAATATGGCCATTGGGGTAATATGGCCCTTCACAATGAATCCCCTTACAGACTGAATAATTAGTTTGGGCGAATTTTGAAAATAGTTCTATCAAAGGGTACATGCATTTGTCGAAATATTTAGACCTGTTCATTGATCCAGTTCTTACAGGAATTCGGGATACATCAACATCTTCAATGTCGTATGCATGCGATTCTTTGACTCATGACCCTGAAACTAATATGAGCCTTGAGAATCTTAAGCTTATATTTCCTAATAGCAGCATGTATACAAAAACTATTTCTTCAAAGTTCTTCTATGGTCTCTCCAGAATGCTTGTGCAAAGTGCCTGCCCCTTCACTTGCGGTTTGCAGACTGTGTTGTCAATTTTGTCATGCAAGCCAATATGGGGGAATATGGAATGACCATCTTGAATTGGGATAATATGGACACATCCTTTATTTCATGTTAGCACCGCACTGACCTATTGGTAGTGTCGGCTTCCTTTCATGTGGCATCTCAGGCGGCAAAAGATCATCCAATGCACTTCCTCTGGATGTATGGAAAGAGGTACTGGACATCTGGACAAAATATGCAGTACATGAGGAGGCTGTGCATGTGTGTGCATGTGCATGTGCAGTGTGTAACTGGAGTAACTCCATCCTCGTGACTCTGACCGTGATTATAATCAAAAGGCAAAGTTGAAGGAATGTCTGTGCGATGAAAAAAAAGGGCAAAGAGGCTTAGCTTAGGATGTAGGGTTGCAGGAAAAATTGATATCTCCTTTGAGGAAGGCAAAAGGATTCTGTCCAATTTATTGGTTCATGTACCTGTAAATTGTGAAAACAAACATGGAAAACACTCATGATGCACATTAGTGCTAATACCAGGACATTATTCTGGGTTAACTCTAGGACAAATTGCTTCCCCACAGAGGCTCAGGGGATCTAAGGTCATTCTTTATATTCCTTTGATAGATATGTAATATAAAGCTATCATTCAGGATAGTAGATTATTTTCTGTGTAAAAAGCTATATACCTCTATATAAAAAGCTCTATACCTCTATCTAGGCTCTCTGTACCATTTGGATTGTCATTTACTATATTCAACGTAAGTATACCCTAGTAGTTTTGTATGCCAGTCAACATTTGGCATCACATTCAACCTGCTTATTCTTTTGTCTCCACCTGTTATTGTTCTAACATCATCATTAGCATAGCATTTTATCCAATGGAGTCACAAAGTTGATTTTACAATCTGGAAGGGGCACTATCCTTATTTTTAGGATTATATGATGAGTTTGCCTTCACAGAAACCATCAGCAACCCACCTGGCTGATGTGGAGTGGTTTCCGCTGTGAAGACCCATGCCTGTAGTCTCTTTGAGAGTCATTTTTCTTGTCTCAATATTTTTTAGCCTAATGAAGCCAAGAACATGGGTTTGCATGTTTTTTTTTCTTCCTTCTGGACTCAAGTGAAAATGTAGCAGTAAAGAAAGACTAATGAGGGCTCAGGTGACATGACAGTTTCAACATTATTAGTGTTGGATTGTTTGAACTAGTACCTTAACTGCTCCAGCTGTTCCAGTTGGGAACCAGAAGTATGCATTGGATCTGATTGAGCACAGAGAGGGTGATTGATTATTTGCAGGATGTGGACTGGGTGGATTATGCCTGCTGCTGGCTTGCATCCTTCTTGGGTTTGGAGGAGCCAAGTGAGCTGTTGAGATGGACCAATCTTCCTGACCTCTTTTGTCTCAGCATCTGCAAAGGAAATTTGAACATCCTTTCTGAGGCATACTTGATTCTTCCTCCATATGATATACATGCATTCTTGTGACTTGCTATGATGTACTTCCATGTTCATGCAGATCTTCTGGACGTGCTGTCATGGACTGTCTGCATATGAAAATCATAATTTATTTGATAGATATATTAATCAGAATCAATGTTAAATGCAGAATTAAGACTCTACTGTATAATTGAAAATCCCAACCATAAGCTATGTAATGAATAATGTTGTAAATAATGGATTCTGTCCTGTATTGATTCTTGACTTGTTCTTAGCTGTGAGTAGATTTCACTGAATCCATTGGGCAAATTCCTGCATGGAATGTGGAATTGCATGTGTAGGGACAAGGAATGTGGACAATGGGGTATAAGGTACAGGGTGACAAATAATGGACGCTCCCAAAATAAATATTTATTTCTCGAATTCTACAATAGTTAGGAAGAAAATTCAAATGGTATTGTGAACTTAAACTTAGGGAGATTATGTCATGACATGCTCGATGTGGGTACCCTTCTTTGCAATCATGCGATGCAGTCGAACAACAAAATTCCGAACGACAGCTTCGAGGGTGTCATTGGAAATATTTTCAATTTCAATCTGGATGGCTTCCTTGAGCTCCTCGATGGTTTTCGGATTGTTTACGTAGGCTTTATCTTTAAGGCAACCCCACAAGAAGTAATCGCAAGGGTTGAGGTCTGGGGAATAAGGAGGTCAGTCGATTCCCTTTCCTGATCCTTTGTTATAATTCAGGGCAATAACCCGATCATCAAAATGCTCCTCGAGGAACTCAAACACCTCGCGCGTGCGATGAGGTCTCGCACCGCCCTGCATAAACCAACTTTCTTGCACAAGCCCCAATCCCTGTACAACTGGAATGAAATTCTGCGACAGACACTCGAGATANACTGACTCTCGTCAAGACATATTCTATGGTCATTATTATCATCTTAGCCTGGAAGCCATATGTTGCCTGGGAACCTTCTTTTTGGTCAAATGAGAGCATTTGACCAAAGAAGGTTCATAGCAAACAAGACATGACTTTTGCAATTCTATTCAGCACTGGAATTAATGAATTTCCTTAGTTTCAAGCTAACTTATAGCCATTTGTAACTGAAAATATACTATACTTCCTTAATTCCCTGAATAGCAGCAACATTATGATCAAAATCTCTCAGACAGACCTCAGACTGAAAGTCATAACTCCATGTATAGAGTCATGCCCCAGGTAGATGACATTGCTCGTGGGTATGATTCGAGGCCAAGGTCTAAATGAGAGCAGGACTTGTGTTGAGCTTTCATGCTGCTCTCATTTGACCAAAGAAGGTTCCCAGGCAACATATGGCTTCCAGGCTAAGATGATAATAATGACCATAGAATATGTCTTGACGAGATAGGAAGTCAGCATTTTCAGAGAAAAATAATAGAATCAGAAATTCCCTTAAGGGTCCTTGTCAAAGTGAAGTCCTGCAGTTGCATTGTGGTTGCCAATGGTAGTCCTAATTGTAAGATATCAGGATACCTTATTATACAGGGTGACAAATAATGGACGCTCCCATAAGAATCACTAATATCTTTGTTGAATATGGGTGTATGAACTTCAAATTTTTTAGGGATACTCCGTAAATGTAGGAAAATTTTTAGCGCCAGCATACAGTATTAGGCTTTTGTCCATTGTTGACGTTTTTGAGGAAATGGCAACCTACAGCATCGCACAACGAGTTTTCATGGTGCAACAATATTATTTAAGCCAAAGAAGTCCAGAGACAGTGAGACGGGCATTTTTATCGATGGCAACGTCACTTCTGCGCGATATCTCGAGTGTCTGTCGCAGAATTTCATTCCAGTTGTACAGGGATTGGGGCTTGTGCAAGAAAGTTGGTTTATGGTTTATGGAGCCTTCAATGGAAATGGCCATAAAACATAAATGTTCTTTCTTCCCAAGTCATCGTGAAATGAGGAGAAATTTGAGCTGGGTGTGGATTTACAGGATTATTATTGTTTCTTTTATTTTCTGAACCAAGGAAATGGAGGAGCCAGTAGAGGCAGTGAAGGAAGCTGAGGCAGAGCGGCCCATCCCTTGACCTCTCGACCTCAACCGACCCCAACGTGTTAGTGTCAGAGCTTGGACTGCCTTGGGCTTACTTATCGCATGCTCTGTAATCTGTAATTGTTTCTTTCTTTTCCTTTTTAATTCCTCCTTCAGTTTTCCTGTCACTGCATCTTGTGCAATTGTGCTGTTCACAGTGTGCATGTGCTTGATACATCTGTTAGGGTGAGAGTTCCATCAGCATTCATTGGAAAATGATTTTTTTTTTAACATTTAAAACTTTTAATTTGAAGCATATATTCAATTTATTTAGGAAACATGAGTAATCATGAATATATTTCAGTCCTTTATAAATAAATATACTTGCTTAAAGGGGCATGGAAACGTGCATTTCTCTTGCTTCCTTCTGCAGTTCTTCATGAGTGATCCCTGAAGACAAGTTTAAATAAAAACTTTTTCTCCCTGTGCCCATTAGGAATCAGTGGAGAGTCCTGTGGCTCAGTGAATGCAGTTCTTGCTTGGCTTCTGGAGCAGAAGGAGTTTGAACCAGCAGGAGGGTTTGTATGAACCCTCTCTCTCTTCCCCATCATTGTCAATTGTGTGGAATGCCCTTTGCATTCAAATCATCTTATTTGCTTCTCTCTCTCTCAAGATCTTCTTTCCTTTCTGACCTGATTCTACCTGTTAAATGTTGAGGTGCAGCCATATTTTTTCAATTGCCAAATCCCAGCAAGTATTGGTAAGAGCATAAGGTAACATCAGTGGAACTATGAAGCTTATTTGTATTTTTCCCTTCCAATCCCCCATACCCCCTCCAAAGAATGCTGACTCCATTAGGCACATTAACAGATGTGGCTGCCATGTTGTCCATTTTTCCTTGCAGTCTTAAATGTTACTTTTAACTTGAGTCGTATCCAAAAGTTTGTCTGCTTCAAAACAACACACAAGCGTGAATTGTTAGCAATTTCTCACACCTCTCTTGAAAGATGAGGTATTAAGGCCAACCATATTGGCACAAGCACAAGCAAGTTTAAATTTTGGAATGTCTTCCCATGAAAAATAGAACAGTGAAGGAAACCAAGGCAAATGAATCAGGGTAATCAAGTCACTGGGGAGTAAAATTCATTCATTTTGTGGCTTTTATTTAGTACTATTCTGCATATCACATGCCTTCATTGAAGACAGGAATTCACATGCAATACTTCATCAAATATTTGCACCATCCATGATGCACTTAAGGAATTGTCTGTACATCCTATCCAGGGGTTGCGTTTACCTGCAAATGTGCGTCCTATACGCACAAAATTCCAACGGGACGCACAAAGGAAAACACCAGGGTCCCCAGGACGCACGAGGAATTTGTTTATTCAAGCCGATTTTCAGACCTGTTGGCAGTTTCCTATTTTGAAACGTGCCTAAATGGTCACCGTGTGTAAATGACTTTGTTATTGCTAGGGAAGCAAAGAAATTTCCGAGACGGTGTGCGTACGTGAAAAGTGAGGAGCGCAACCTAAGTTGTGATCACGTGCTCATTGACGTACTTCTGTGACGCCTACCCAGCCAACCCATGTGGGTGGCCCATTCCAGGTGTCGTTGGAATCTCACTTGCACCGAGGGCGTGGTTCAATAAAAGATCAGTCCCTCTCTAAACCTGATAATATATTTAAAACT
>CAJPEV010004973.1:3904-17930 GCA_905338385.1 Darwinula stevensoni
GAATCACTGCTCCTTCGTCCGCACAGAAAGGACCTTCTGAAGGAAATCGTTACTGGAGATGAGAGCTGGGTCCTCTGCGTCGACCATACTCGCAAGAGTCAGTGGCTTCCACGAGGAGAATTGCCGCCACACGAACCGAAACCAGGGTTCCACGAGAAGGTTCTTCTCTGCTGTCGGTGGGATTCAGAAGGAATGTTGTACTATGAGCTCCTGCCAACCGGTACCACCGTGACTGCCGTCGTCTACGCTGCTCAACTTCAGAAGTTGGCTAGCCTCATTCAAATAGAGCGTCCCAAACGCGACAAAGTTCTCCGTATGCATGACAACGCTCGTCCACATGTTGCGAAGAAGACTCGCCAGACACTTTGGGAACTGGGCTGGGAAGTTTTACCCCATCCAGCGTATTCTCCGGACTTGGCCCCTTCCGACTATCACTTGTTCCGGGCCCTCAAGAATCACCTACGGGACAAGGCCTACGACGATCGAGCACAGCTCGTAAATGATGTCGGCCGTTTCTTCGCTTCGCAATCGCCAGAGTTCTGGGCAAAGGGCATCGAGCAGTTACCCGTGCGTTGGGAACATGTCATAGACAACAATGGTCATTACATTGTAGACTGAAATTGCATTTCAATTAAGTTATAAAATTTTGAAAAAATTGTGCAGTGTTTTGCCCTTTCTTTCTTTCCAACCCAATATATCAGAGGTTTAAAATGTTTCACTCTCAATACCCATTCATCTGTCCTGGTTATGCTGGTCACATCAGAATTTGAATCCATAGTTACCTATATGAAGTCGTAATTTTTCCATATCGGCACTAATGCGAAATCCTATAGGTGAAATGAAAAACAGCATGACCTAGAGGGTGAATGAAGTATTTGCAGTCACATCAAGATGAGGCAATCAACGTCATGAAATCAGACAGGATGGGATTGTGTTTCGGAATTGTGTAAGATTGCAAATTGTACGGAGCTCCATGAACAACCATAATTTATAATACTGTAGAATTGGTTCCGAAATTTATATTTTATTTTTTGAAATCGAGAGTATGGTAATATCACTATCTTAAAATATATTTAAATCACCTGGAATATTTGCGGCATGCGTTGATGGTCCTTCCTCTTTTTAACATGCCTTAAGTCCCCTCATCTTCCATCCTCAAAAAAACAAAACAAGACCAAAGACGTATTTTTCCACCCGGAATCTTGTAGACGTTCTCTAAAGTTTCCACTCGTTAAGATTTTGTTATGTGCTTTATATTTGAACTATTCTTAAATTTTACATAAGGGAAGAACTTTTACCCATCCTTGCCAAAGTATTTGCGAGCAAAGCTATTACTGAGTGCGGCAATAGTTTGGTGGGCATTCTTGTCGTTGGTGGTCTACGTAAGGCCAGTGGTCTACACCCTATATTTATTGATCTTTGTCCGGTCTTTGGTAGTCTACAAGCAATACCCATAACCCTTCAAGGTAGTTAGACACAATGAGCATGTCAATGTAACCCTCATGGAAACACTCGGCGAATGTCTTTCAATAGGCTAAAAAATATATCTGTGTGTTGGTTAATTGAGCGCCACCAACATTCTTTCATATGTCGTGGAAGCATGTCTTGGTTGGTGCCGTGCATTTTCCTAAGAATCTTCGATTTCAATACTGACCAAAGGGATTCAACTGTCTGCGTTTTGGCACCAGTTATAGGATCGACAAAGTTTGGTGGTTCACAGTTTCGTGTCGATATCCATACTGGTTCAATGTGGCGTAAGCAGCCCACTCATCGGACATGATCAATGTTCCTGACGCAACCTCATTTTGAATGATGGGGAGCAAAGTTTCCCTATCACGACGATCAACTACAAAATATCGTCTTCCGATGATCTTCCTTCCATCCAACACATGGTTCCAGCAGATGCCAAACACCCACGGCCCCGACAATCGACGTCCATGGTTACGATTATTCTTTATTCCTCCTGCATCTGAGTCATCAGATGGAAGTTCTTCTGCTGGTAAATTTCCAGCTAGGAGCCGACCACGATTGGCCTTCCTCTTTCCCTGGAGAAGAGCTTCATTGATTTCCACTCGTTGATCATTCACTCCACATGTTTGACTTGAGCGAGCCAATGGAACACATACATCTCGACACAAGTTAAACCAATCATTTACAGTGTGGGCGCCACAACCCGTTAATATTGAAACAGTCACTTGTGGAATGTCCAGTGCCCAATAGTAGCACAGTTCCAAGATCTTCTGAAGGGAAAGGTTGCAGCGTCCATTCACATCTGTGAATGTAAAGAAGTCCTTCCCTTTGCGAATCGATTGGTGTGCTTGACATCCACGTCTGGTGCACCTCAATGTGTGGTATTCCTTGACGGAACCATAAGCAAGCATCTTGCGTATTGTGGATTTCACCTCACTTCCACCTCCGTCAATTCGGTAAATCGTCCACGCTCTGCAGCAGCCCATGCTCACGCAAGAATGCAACACAACTCTCTTCGGTAGCAATCTCGGAGTAAAACTCAACAGCCTTCATGATGAAGATGGAATGAGAATATGACCGAGTTCTCATAATTTATAGGTTCAAGTCTTTCCCTTGAAGACTATCCCTGACGCTCAGAGGATTAAGAGATTATCCCTTTACCTGGTGTGGGTGGAATTTATCCTTTTTCTAGCATTGTCAGGGGGGCGTGGTGTCAACAAGGACACAGTTCATGTCGAGATAAGCCGTGTCAAGATAAGGTGAATTCAAGTCGGGACTCCAAAATTTAAAATTTTTTTAGAGAACCTTAGCACATAAACTTTTTACGTTTTGGTACGTAAACCACCAATGACCAGAGAAACATCAATGTACGTAGAACACCAACGAGAAGAAAACAGTTGAAGAAAAACTATTTTTAACCATAACCATAAGTTTTTTTATCGCTGAAGAGGGTCATTCTGTGACGTTGATTTTCGAGACGTCGCTTTAGGAGTTGCATTTTTTCTTTTTAATTTCATTAAAAGAAAAGAGCTTTTCGGAACTTTAGGGATTTAAATTTAAAGTCCACTTTGACAATTTGACGAGCACTGCGCTCCCTTATCCCGACATCTTTTGCAATCTTTCGCATTGAGCGCCTCGGATTTGACCGAATTTCGCGTCGTATGATGGTTCTGTTTTGTGGAGTATTTGCGATCCGTGGTCTTCTGCTGCGAGGGCGATCTTGAGTATGGCCCCAAATTCTTGATATCGTGCAGTGGTTCTGTGCATCGTTTGTCTCGCAAAGCTGAGTGCTTGAACAATTTCCGAAAGATTTTCCAGTCAAATGGAAATTTATGATTCCGTACCTTTGAAATTGGCGACCCATAACTCTGTAATTACGAAAGTTATAAGCGTGATTTTTAACCGAAGATGGCTAAGAAGGAGCCAAACAAAAATGCTTTCACCGAAATTGCAAATAAATAACATTTTAATAAATCGTAACATCTGTCACCAAACTTTTGCCGCACTCTGCAGTTTCGCCTTTGAAGGGCGATGGGACATGAAAGAAGAAAGGGTTGCTGAATTCGCATCAGAGTGCTGCAGCTTTAGCAGAAGGATGCGGAATAAGCCGAAGAGCTCAACGGGAAGGGTGATCACCAGAAAATTTAGCTTTCGACCTACTATCTAATATACAGGGTGGCCCAGATTAATATATACAATCTTTGAAAGCGCCGTGTGCGCGTCACGCGCGACTGACGCAATACAAATTGCGCGCGTTATGTGAGCAAGGGGATGCGAAAAAGGCGCGAATCATGAGGATCGTCCATATCAAGATGGCGGCGCAGCGATTGAGTCTGGAAGAGAAGGTGGATTGTGTGAGGTTGTACTCAGCGACCAACAATTACTCAGAAGTGAAACGTCGTATGGCAGCTAAGTTTGGGACACCAGGACCTTCGTTGATAACGATTAAGAACGTAAACAAGAAGTTTGATGAAACTGGCAGCGTTGAAGAGCGTAAACGCAGTAGACCCAAGACCGTTGCTACTGACGCCAACAAAGTGCGCCTGCAAAATGAGTTGGCCAGTTCTCAAGAAAAGGACAAGTCGCAAAGGCGGCTATCTGCTCGGTTAGACATTTCTCGTACAAGTATTCAAAGAATCCTGAAGGATCTGAAACTGAGGTCATATCATCCTCGCTTAACAAATCACTTGCTCGAAGATGATTCCGACAGGCGATTGGAGTTTGCCGAAACTTGGCTTGCAATGCTGGAGCACGATCCTGAGTTAGCACGCCATGTGGAATGGAGTGATGAGGCAAAATTTCACGTCTCAGGATATGTGAACCGCCACAACTGCGTGTATTGGCGTGCAACCAATCCACACATTGAATTGGAGGTGGACAACCAGAGCCCTGGTGTCATGGTGTGGGCCGGCGTAAGTTACGATGGACTGCTCGGCCCGTTTTTCTTTGAGGACACAGTCACAGGAGACAGCTACCGTGACCTTCTGGTGAACACTGTGCATCCCCTATTGACGCAACGCGATGATTTTGACACCATGTGGTGGCAGCAGGATGGAGCACCACCGCATTATGCTCTCACTGTGCGGAGTTGGTTGGATCAAACATTTCCAGGTCGGTGGATCGGCAGACGCGGTCCAGTTGAGTGGCCCCCCAGATCACCCGATTTGACCCCACTCGATTTTTGGTTATGGGGATATCTCAAGGACAAGGTCTACCGCCATAGGATCCATAACATTCCAGAGCTTCGGGCAGCAATAACGGAGGAATTCCGCAAAATTCCCCTAGACATGTGCAAGAAGGCCTGTGACAACGTGAAGTTGCGACTGGAAGCTTGCATCGCCATGGAGGGCCGCATGGTGGACCACTCCATGGAAAACAGAGTGTGACTCACTTCTTCGATCCTTTGACAATGTATTCCACCATAGTTACATGCAGGTATTAAAATACTTAAGGCATACGGCCTTGTTAAAAAATGTATATATTAATCTGGGCCACCCTGTATATAGACGATCGTGACTGACTGACTGACTGCAGGAAAAAGTGCAGGAAAAAGTCACTTTTCGGTTAAAACGGCTCAGGGCACATATTTTGCAAAAGGCGCACTTCCACGAATTCTCTGATCCAGCAGAACAGGGGGCGTATGAAAGTTTAAGCTTGGCAAAGTACCTGATGGATAGCTAAGTAAAGAAAAAATTATTTTATACAGTTCATGTATCATCATACAGGTCATGTTATATATTCTATTATACAGTATATAGACGATGGTGAGTCGCTGACTGACCCAAGCAGCTATTCACATGCTGAGTTCAGGAAAAGTTCTACTTTGGTGATACATGCAATAGGGGCACACCTTTCGGGGAACATATTTTAATAGTTCTCTTTGCTTCAATCAAACGGAGACACATGGAAAGCTGAAATTGGCAAGAACGTGACTGCTGACGCACTGAGCTCAGGTAAAATGTCAAATTTCCAAAATATTGGAATTTTAGGGGGGTGGATATTTCTTGGGGACGTTTTGTTTTCGAAGAATTTTTAACGTCCTACCGAATCGGGCAGAACTAGAAAAGTAGCTGGCGCACGCATAACGGACGTGATGTTGATTTAAGGACTAATTCAACTTTTTTTGTGCGTTTCCTCAGAGCACAGCTTTTGGGCTGGTCGCTTTTCCAAATACATGTTTTTCACCAGCAAAAAGGGGAAACGTATAAGGCTGAAACTGGGTGGCATGGAGTTCCCTGAGTCTACATTTCAAAAGAAAAAATTTTTCGTAAAAACCCATCAGGGCACTCTTTTCAGTCCCATTTTTCTAATTTTTCTATTTATCCAACGTAACAGAGACAGAAAAGTTAATCTTCCCTCAGAAGCACCTGTTTGATGGCTGAGTACAGGAAAAATCCAACTTTTGAAATGTCTCCTTAACGTAGATTATTGGAGGGAAGTATTTCTAAATGTATTCTCCACCCTTACAAAAAAGGACGCAAGAAAGGATTTCAAGTTAGGCACACATAGAATCATAGAAGTAATGATTTTCATAAAAAATCAAGACTTTCGACCCCATATGTCACGCATTTCAATGGGGACGTACTTTAAATAAATATTTCTCATTTCGCAAAAAATGAATTAATTAATAACTATCCAAGGTAATGGAGCGCCGAAGGCGCGACCACAGTTAGAAATATCCTTCCGTGCTTCTAGTCATCCGATTCGTCTTTTTCTCAACTTTCATTGAAGGTGTAATACAGCGTGCACACAGACGCCGCCAGCTCCAGTGAAACAAGGGAACAAATAGTTGGTGTTTGATGTCGCCGAAATCACAGTTTTGCCTTAACCTTAACCTTAACCCAAACTCCTTTATCGATGACGAAGCTCGAAGGCAAACGTGAAGTTCGACTCATACAAGGGATTCGATCATTTTGTGTATTTTAGAAACAAATGGCATCATGTTTAACTGACTTTTCCAGGACTAAATCAATACACGCGGTAGCGCCTATTATCTTTCTTCAACCCCTTCGGCAGCAAAATTCAACCTCCTCTTATTCCTCTCTGATAGGTTCAATAGAAACAAAATTTTTGGATACTTCTTCCTCTCCCACCACAGAATCACTCCAGCAAATTTGAAGCTCCTGCTCACCGGGGTTGTGGAGAACACTGGTTCTCCACTCGTTTTTGGAGGATGTGAATTTCATTCCGTTTTTTTTTCTCTCCCCCCCTGGATGGCCACTCCTAGGGGGTTTTCGGAGGAAAGAGACCAACCATAAGAAAGATGTTAACTCGTAGATGACAAAAAGTTGCTTTTTTGTTTCTTTGCGACGCACTATTCCGCTTTAAAAAAAAATGAAAGTAGCTGTCGTTCAATTAGGCTGAGAGAGCTTGTTCCAATACCGCCCCCCATTTTTGCCGGATGTTCCGTCGAAATTATGCCTGATTCAAGACTACTTCAGCCTTCGTATCGGCGTCTGGACCATGTTTTTTTTATGCATGATATATTTGATATTTTTGTGCTAATTTCATGAGCTGAGCTGAGAATGAAGCTGTGGAGAAATTCTATATGTCTTGCTTGCCATGCCATGTATTATCTGCGAGGTGGATTGGCCATGCTTCTTCGCGAGCAGCAGTAAATTTTCGTACGACCTCCTCCTAGCCAGTGACGCGGTAGAAAGGAAGCCCTTATTCGGGAAGTAGGCCCCGGTCACTGACTAAGGGGAGAGGTAGAAAGGTTTTTCTGGATGCCCTCAGAGGCAGAGCAATAGTCTTAATTGTAACCCCTTCCTGGACACCTGGACCCCTTCCTGTGGTTTCCTGATTTGCGTGGCCCACCTACCTCCAGCCTCTACCATGGCCGTGACCGTGTTTCCACTTTTGTGAGTATCTTTATATTTTCGTTCATTTTGTCCCTTCCTCGCGAGTTCTCCAAACAGGAATTGCTAAGTAAAGCTTATTAAATAAATCCGCGAGGGCCTTGTTCTGATATTCAATGAATCCCATTCATTCGAAGTCTTCCGAAAGTCGGTCAAACGACACGAAATGCAAGACTCCCAACTCGACAACAAACAAAAACCCCACTCGGCTACCGCCACAAAGCGGTGGTTAGCAGTTATTGATCGATGTGGTGGGATATGCAGTTGTCTTATCCGGACATCCCTTAATTAATAGGATGGCGCCTACCTTGGATTCCATGCGTATTAAAGGCAATCTCTCCTCAGACTCCTTCGAGATAGTTCGAGGAACTCCAGATAGGCCTAACTTTCCACGTCCCACTGAAATGGTTCAGGAAACGCGGAACAGGCCTCCAATCGGTCTAACGTTACATGTCCATTCTGAAATGGTTCGTGAATGTATGAATAGGCCTGCGAATGGCCTAAGGTTACGCGTCCTCAGCCAGATGTCTCGAACACCACGATTCACCCTTATAGGCATATAATTGGCGCCATAAGTCGAGAATTGAGTTTCTTTAGAAAATAAAAAGGTAGGCCTTGGCGCGACCTGAAGAATATCCATTGGTTAGGCCTAGGCCTAACGTTAGTGAGACCCGTAGATAGGCGGGGTTGGTCGGAGGTTGAAGGCAAAATTTTCTTCATGGATAGCAAACTCGAGGACTACTGTGAAATCCGTTTCTGTATGGTACCTGATACCCTTGATACCCGAGTCCGTCGTGTCTTTTTGTGAAAAGTTGTGCTATATCCGTTCGGACGAATGCGATTTAGAGATAATCAAGCTCTTCGTCGAGTTCATGTTCTTCCTGATATTCGTCTGTATGGTGATTTCCTATGAAATCTCAAAAGCATAATGTTATGATCAAGAGGCTACGAGTGAATTGGGCGCATGCGTACCAGGCACGAATATACTAGGACCGGAGGGGACAATTAGTCCAATATTCTCATTACTGAAAAAGGTATTAAATAAAGTAATTTTTTTTCTTGAATTTTTAAAGTGAAATATCCGAAAAAATATTTAGGATATCCATGTAACTTGATCGAGTGATCCTTGTCTCCTTTTCAGAGCTCATTACGACCGAAAGACCGGGAGGATCGTTAGACGACTTGTGGCAGCAAGTGAGTTCCTCTCATTCCAGAGAAATCTATCCACAATGTCTGTTCAGGTAACTTACGGTTTTTATTTGCACTCCCATTTAAAGTGGAATGTGAATGTAACAGCAATGGAAAGGGGAAACATCGTTACAATAGAGTCATTGATTCTCTGGTTCGAATGAAGTGGGACAGCATCAAAGGGAACCGGTGACAGAAAGACAGGAAACGTAACGGCATATTTAATCCCGAATGATGTTTAGCATGGAAATGTGTGGCATGTGAAATGGAGTATTTCATAGAAGGTTAAAAATAAATTTTGGATATAAATGATGCAATGAGATTGAATCAAGTCAACCCATGAAAATGGCAGGAAAGAAACGAAATAATTGTAATTGAATTTCGTAGCTTCCTTGCAATATTACTGCATAACTCACTCATGGGAAGTCAGATTCAGAACAACTATGCGATTGAAAATGGTTCCTTCTTGGATCGACCAGTAGAAGTGGAATGCTGTCATCGCTACATGCGAACGGAGGGTTAGGAAAGGATGAAGTGCAAGGATCATCTTCAGCAGATCGGAGGGCGACGTTCACGAATAAAAAATTGAACCCAAGTGGAGGTTTAACTGCCTGTTGCACTAGGATACCTTTTTGGCATAGAATTGTTGAGAGCATCGCCGAAGAGTCTTTGCATATTTTGAATAGATTGCATCATCATTTGTTCAATCAATGTATTAGCAGACCGGATGGCAAATCGGCCCTTAGAATGATATAATTGAAAAACAAAAAAAAGCCAAATGGTATTTGGGCTGTAGTAGACCAGCTATGCAGTGACACAATTGCTTTTTATGAGCTCTCGGATTAGTTTTTGCAGCGATTCAAAGCGGACTGTTCGGTCAGCGATTAAGCTGAGATGTTCAAGTTCGGGAGCTTCATGAAATTTAATTGGATAATTTTAATTTACTTAGGACTTAGGGCGGAGGCTCTGAAAGCAATGGATACAGTTGCGTGCTCGTGGCTTCATAGGGTGTGTCAGGCTGCTTGGGAATCGGGAACGGCACCTAGGGATTGGCAAACCGGTGTGGTGGTTCCTCTTTTTAAGAAGGGGGACTCGAGGGAGTGCACGAACTATCGTGGGATCACTCTCAGCATACCTGGTAAAGTCTATTTCAAGGTGCTGGAAAAGAGAGCTCGGGCAGTCGTGGGTGATGCCATCCAAGAGGAGCAGTGCGGCTTTCGTGAAGGGTGTAGCACTACAGACCAGCTGTTCACTCTCCACCAGATCCTCGAGAGACATTGGGAGTATGCCAAAGATGTCTACATGTGCTTTGTGGACCTTGAAAAAGCTTACGACCGTGTACCCCGAGGAAAACTGGGGAGTGCTGCAGGAGTATGGGATCAAGGGTCAGCTATTGCGGGCCGTTCAGTCCCTTTACAGCGATTGCAGAAGCTGCATCCGAGTGAACGGGAGGAGTTCGGATTGTTTTCTGGTACGCGCTGGACTCCGGCAGGGTTGTGTCCTCGGTATCCCGTGTACATGGACGGGATCTGTAGGCACAGCCTCGGCCTGGAGGGGGTCAACATCGGTGACGTCGCGGTAAGGATACTTCTCTTTGCCGACGATTCCATTCTTTTGACCCGCTCTCAACAGGAGCTCCAGGGCGTGCTCGATCGGTTCGACTCCGAATGCACTGCGGCCGGAATGAAACCGAGTGTCTCCAAGACACAGGTCATGGTCCTCTCGAGAAATCCTGCTCGGTGCATCCTGCATGTCAGTGGGGTCCCACTGGAACAGGTGGAGAAGTTCAAGTATCTCGGGGTCTGGTTCTCGAGTGACGGGCGATACGGAAACGAGATCGACAACCGCATCTCCAAGGCGTCTGCAGTTCTGCGGGAACTTTGGCGAACCGTGGTTACCAGATCGGAAGTTTTTCGGGAAGCAAAACTCTCGGTTTTTAAGAGTGTTTATCTCCCCACCCTCACCTATGGCGAGGGTAACGACCGAACTTAACGACCGAACGACCGAACCGACGGGAACTTTGGATAACGACCGAAAGCACCAGATCGCGAATACGAGCTGAAGAAATGAGGTTCTTGCGTCGAGTGTCTGGCGTAACGCGCCGTGATCGGATGTGGAACTCTGTCATCCGCGAGAGTCTCCATGTCGAGGAGCTGCTTCTCCGGATCGAGAGGTCTCAGGCCAGGTGGTCTGGTCACGTCTGCCGCATGCCCCCTGAAAGGCTCCCAAGAGGAGTCTTCCAGGCCGAGATGACCGGCAAAAGACCTGTCGGTAGACCTCGTACAAGGTGGAGTGATTACGTCGCTCGGCTTTGTCATGAGAGGCTCGGCATCCCACCAGCTGAGCTTGAGTCTGTTGCCCAGGATCGAGTTCATTGGAGGACGCTCCTGGGAATGTTCGAACCGCGACCCCATTAAGTTGGGAAAAGCGGTCAAGAAAATGTATATATATTGGCTACCACTGATTTCCATATGACTGCGACTGTGAAATTCACATGTATCCTAAATAAAACCACCAATTAGCAGCCTTCAAATTCACTCCATTGAAAGCTTCTGTTGCCTGTCCTCCTTTCCCATTTAGATGCTAGAGCTACTGGTGCCCCGCAACGCGCAAATGACACCGCTAGGGTTGCCACCTTTGAAATTAGCAAAATATCCCACACAGCACAGGTATATCCCTAAGATATCCCCTTGGGACAAGTGCAATGTCCCAGAGACAAGGATTAGGGACATCTTAGGGATATCAAAATGTCTGGGCCCAATGACATCCCAAGGATATCCATTTCTTGAAGAACTAGCACATCCCAGAGATGTCCCAGGGATATTCCCTTGGGACAAGTGAGAAGTCCCAGAGATGACGCCTAGGGACATCCTAGGGATATCAAAATGTTTGGGCACAGAGACATCTCAGGGATGTCCCAAGGATATCCTCTTGGGACAAGTGAGAAGTCCCAGAGATGACTACAGGGCTATGAATCCTAGGGCCATGAATCCAGATTATCATAGGGACACAGACCATGAGTAACAACAAGATTTTAGATTGTGTATTTCCAACAAAAAACACAATTCTAAATCAACTCATTGCAAAAACTGAGGTAACATTACTCATCAGGTCCGTTGGTTTGGAAAGTCAACAGAAAGTCATTGAAGTCACAAAATTCATGGTGAAAGTCCTCTGCTTTTTCATTTTCTTCTAGGAACTAAAGTCAAATATGGTGATAATGGTTTCCTTTTCTTTCATTGTTTTTCCCACATATTTTAAACTTTTCTTTAGGCATTCTCAAATGAGACATTTTCAGTTAAGTCTTCTTCACTCAATCACTGGGATGAGTTCCACACATTGCATCCATCTGATTGGCTCTGCAAGAGAAAACACATGTGGGAAGGAATAAAGTAAATGTTCATGCATGAATTTTAGCAATGAAAAGAAATTCTTACCACCTGATAACAGCATCTATGACATATTCTAGTTCCCTAGCAAAACAATGGAAAACTGTATACTTAAAAGTGGACTTGAGTGTAACACAGATGAATTGGGATGTGGATGTGGTAAAATAATTTAAATGCCTGGAGCAATTCTCATGCTAATTATATATCTAATCAGCTTCATTGTGACCTTGAAAAAATCCTTAAGAAGATTCCATGTGCAAAAAACATGAGATCAGCTGATGAATTGAAGGGCAGGAAGAGAAATTGGTTGAAAGAAAAATGTAGCAGGTTTAATGCAGATAGAAATAATTTTTCCTTCTATTTAAGATAGGACACTCATCCCCAAAGAAAACCAATGAGTTCCAAATGTTACCAAGGTGGCAACCTTGGTAAAATTTGGAACACAAGCTCATAGCAGTATGTCACAAAGTCAACAAGATTTAAAGGGCTTTGGATGAATATTCAAGTTATTAAATTTTAGAGCATTTGGCAAGTTTTCCTGCCAAATACTCTAATTTAAAAGGGGGCAAGGAGATCACATTAATCACCAGAAATGATCACCATTGAGTTTATTAGCAGAACATAGAAAAGGAACTCTTAAAGGTGCATTGGAAAATCATGCAGTTTCAAGGTAGGAAAGTGATGGAATGCCAAGAATCTTGCCAAGCACGAGAGGAATGAAGGGAAGAGAGTGGTGTAATTGATACCTGTTCCTTTTTCCTTCCACTCAAGCTCCTTCACTATTGGGTCATTGTGTGTTTAACTGTGAAGCTATAAGGCAATGAAATATCCAAAAGCAATTTCAATGTGTTCTTTAAATGTGTGATAGAGTTAGGTTACTGGGATGCATGCACCAGCTTCATGCATCAGCCTGATGCAAGCATGAAGTTCTTGCCAGCTAAAAATTCCAATCAACTTATGTTGACCAAACAGTTAAACAGCTGGTTTAAATTGCTTTTCAGATATTCATCTTGGCATGGCTTCACAGTTGGACAAATGATTTCTCAGTATTTATCTACTGGGGTTCAGGTGGAAAAGGAGGAAACTGGTATAATCAATAGCACTGCCCTCCTGCTCCATTCCTTGAGTGTTTGGCAAGTTTCTATGCATTACCCCATTTGATTCTTTGCTCAATTGTCATACACATCCTTCAAAAATTCCTTTTCCACATTGCACAGATAAACTTCTGGGTGATATTTTTTGGTGATTAATGCGATAGATGTGATAAAACAGTCAGCATTTAAATTATATTTCTAGGCAAGTTTTCTCTTTGAATATTCATCCAAAGCCCTGAAAACTAATCAATTTAATGACACACTACTATGAGCTTTTGCAACAAACTTTTTGAAAATGATTCACCTCCTGCTATGTGGAGTTTTTATTTATTTATAGAAATTAATGCTTTGTGGGTTTTATATCAATGAAAACTAGTCTATTTACATGTAACACTTTTCTAAGTTTTTAAGAAGACTGTCACTAGAATAATAACTATTTTCCCTTTGGAGNTAGTGACATTCATGAGTTTTCTTTTCATTTGGATTTAGGAATAGCTTGATCAGGCTTTTTTCCCTCACGAGTCTTCTTGGGACGGGTTGGTTATTCGGTTACTTACAAATGGAGGTTTCACCCGTCTCCTACGTATTCGTCATCATAAGTGGGTCACAGGTTGGTGTTTATGATTCTATCTTTTCAATGTCCATAATAGTGAAATGGAAAAAAAAGTGAATGGCATGCATGTGGAATATTGTCAACACGGCAGTCAATACTCCTCACCTTAATAGAGAGATAGGCAGTCTGCAGACAATTGTTGCTTCAATGGAGAACATACATTTTAGATCGACTGGATAAAAAAAATTAGTACAAAGAAAACGAATGGAAGTAATCTACTATATGTTCGTCAACCCATCCGCATCAAATAAGGTGTTGGTATGCATCGTCTCATGTCCTTCTGGTTAGCCTATGGCCTGGAAAGGCTTAGGCTTGTCGGCCTATCTGATGTAAAATTGTGCTATCATGGCCTGACGCGAGAGGCGTAAAAGTCACGGTGCGGATGGGTTAAGTATGAAGGACGTCTTATCTTAG
>CAJPEV010004974.1:0-17901 GCA_905338385.1 Darwinula stevensoni
TCTGACCAAGGAGATCGCCAGAGCGTGCGAAGACTACGCGAAGGAAAACGGTCTATCGAGCACGAGCATCACGTTCGTTACTTACGTCGTACATCGCAAGGGGTGTTCCGTTCGTAAAATCGGTCCCACGATGACCGGAGGTTCGAACCCGAAAGTGAAAAAAGGAGACGCATTTGGTGTCTGCCTTAATTCGTGCCTCCACGAGTTCTTAAGTCCAAACAATAGACTTTTGGTCTTGGTCCGTGTCAAATGACGTCGCAGGAAAGCAGTCCTACTCGGAAATCGGTCCACCGAGCGAGACGGACTCGCTGGACCCATCCCCCTACGAACCGATGCCGGTGCAGTAACATCACTCCTCGTTGCCTGTTACCTCGTACGGGTCCGTACGTGGCTCGATGGCACTATGGTCTAAGACTCTAAGCGAACCGTGAGGTGCGGTGGGCTATCTACTGCCTTGAGTTTCACCTCCGAATATCTTTTCTCCAACCTTCATGTGAGGGATTCGATGAGAAATTTCCATTTGACAGCAAAAAAAAAAACCACGCCGAAAAGCTGACTGCTAGAAAGGTTACATCCACCACTCACCTTCTACAGATGCTGCAATAAGCAACGATGAAATTTGAGACGTGGCTTCCATGCGTCGTTTCGGGAAGCCATCCTACTCAAAATGTTCTTTACATAATCATCTTTCATTTCTGTCGTACTCGAATGCAAGTCACGTTGAATCGTTGGAAATATTCTCTTATATCTTTCTGAAGCGGACGACCCAGTCAAAAAAAATGGTTGGTCTATCCTCGGCCCATAGTTGAGGGTTGGCCCATCTTCAGCGAATAATTTAATCCACCAAATCACTCTCGTCCCCTCACTGGGAGGCACACGGCCGCAGTGGCTCATGTGCAGCCAATGTAGCTAACAAGGTTCCTAAAACGGACGTGAGATGGCGCCTATGTTGTACTATTAATAGCTAGTCACTCCCTGATTCTACTGAAACTATTCCCCTTTGTCTTCGACACGATTCCATATGGTTTCCCACGCAGATCTTAGCGGAAGACAATGAAATTCCTCGACACAATTTATGAAGAGGTAATCTACCCCCGGAATACTCCAGACAATTTCGGTCTGGAGGTTGGGAGGAAGATAGTTCGTTCTACTTGACACCATGGCTGGGGAATACTTTCGGCTCTAAACCCCTTAGCAAAAACGTTATAGTCAGTATAAAGTGATTTTCATTTCATGAAAGAAGACATATGTATGCTTGCATCTGAATGAATCACTTCTTGAGTTCCGTCAGTTCCTAAAGATAGTGGAGTAATATCCTCAACCAAGGTTGGTCTGGTCTTGATTGAAGATTAATCTTTGATGCCATAAAAGGTAATAGAAAATAGAGACTTCACTGAGGTACTACTAAAATCTCGCCCAGATGAAGATGAAAAATTGGTGAGAGATGAGATTGGTCTTTGCCAAATGACGCGTAGTTACCTCTCCAATATGTATGACAGTTGTGGTTTCATTATTACATTTTTTAATTTCCAACAATGAGCCACGTTTGGCCCGGTGAAAGACTAACCATACATGTCCGAACATATTTCAGCTTCACCTATCTATAAGCCAACCATTTGTTTGTGATGGCCTAGTCAAAATTTGTTAATTAGAGGGCGTCAAAAGCCAAGGAATATTCGAATTTTCAATACGTCGACTCGTGGCGCTCGGAACCTCTGGCAGGAAAGAGCAATCCCCGGCTCTCCGATCCGGTCATTTTACTGAGACGAAATTTTTTGCATGATCAAACCGAAGTTACGAGCGGTTCACCCAAACGAGTACTCGTTGAAAAAAGGAGGGTGATAGGCACGAGGACGGAGGTGGTTTCACGTTGATCATACTGCACAGGTACCGCGAGATATGGATGCGAATCACCGATTGCCCGAGATGTTTCGGGGATGGGAATGAGTGCATGAAGACACAGATCAAGGTCAATGCATCCGACGACGGCGGTAAATACATCCTTCGCAACGACCAACTCCGCGCCATCATCGGAGGAGATCCGTACAAAAAGTGGATAGAAGACGCTGCCGCGGCAAAGGTCAGCTCTCCTTCACTGTCACTTTTCCTCGGAACGTAACAGACAGAGGAAAGCGTCTCGATGAAATGCGCAGATCGACCTGAACACGGAGTGCGAGTATTTCCCATGGTGGATGTTCGTGGGTGCGGGGCTCACTTTCATCGTCATCGTTGCCGTTCTCGCCTGGCGATGCGGCATCTTCCAACTCCTCGAAAAGTTTATCTCATTCTTTCATCTCCTTTTAATCCTTTTAGTCATAGAAAGTCATAGATAGTCCTGCTATAATAGAAGAAAAAAAATCAATCTGAATCAGAAGTACTTCACGGTCTGCGTAATACCTCGGGTGTAAATTCACTCCCTCAAGCAAAACACTTGGAGAAATAAAAAGAAAGAGTGCATTTTACCCTCAAGTCGACACAACCATGCTGTCTTAAGCATTGCCAAGTGGTCGATGATGCCGACCCGATGTTACCGTTAAAGAACTCGTTAATTCGGATTGATGGAAGAAATAAAAAGAAAGAGTGCATTTTACCCTCAAGTCGACACAACCATGCTGTCTTAAGCACTGCCAAGTGGTCGATGATGCCGACCCGATGTTACCGTTAAAGAACTCGTTAATTCGGATTGTACCTTCAATCCGTATCTCCGATCCCACGCAGCTCCACGAGCCTACTCACGTACTTTACATTTCCTCAATTTTCACGTATACAAGAACCTAACCAGGAAGTAAGCCGGCGCACCCTAAGTGTACCTGTCTGGCGTTTCGTCCAGATTCATTCGATCGGCCAACGCCCAAGACTATAGGTTCAAACATCTCCTAGGGGCTCCTGCCATCACGAGAGCCATCGAGCATATCATTGGGTAGATGCACAAGGTCCTAATCCGCATTGTCATTTAGAGGAGGGACAAAAGGGAAGAAGCTGCAGTTTTGGAAGGGACGTTTTGTCTTCCCCCAGATAGAGACGCTGCCTTTTTTCTTTTTCCTTCCCTTCTACTGGAGGAAATCTCTATGTACGGTACTGTACGGTAGTTATCCGTGGAATGCGAAGACATGAACGCGACGAAAGATTAAACCCTTTCGAAAATCATGAACGTCAACTTTAGTGTATTGAGGGTGGATTTTATTTAACAGAGAAATATCTGATAATGCAGCTTTATTCCAGGGAAAATACATGTTATTTCCTGAAAGTAAAACTGCATTATCGGATAGTGGCCGATTCAAAAATTCACAGGCTATCATTTTGGTTCTGATGATGGCTTTTTAGCAGCGCTACGCATGCCTCGAAACTTTTGATTCATGCAGTCCACTCCAGGGCACATTATTTATTCTGTGTTGCCACATAACGGTGAAACATGCGAATACCACGGCAGAGTACCACCTTTTAAGGTGGCATTCTTTAGTTTCATGTTTAAAAAGCATGAAACAAAAAAAGGCAAATTATTGTTTAGCTTTAAAAATTCATGCACGAAAGGTTAACGGAGTCTTATCGACATGATGGATGCACAGGAAGCACGAAGAATACGAGGACACGACAAAATCGGACCCGACGATGAAGAATAATCTCGGCAAGGTCTTCTACGTTGGCCCCTATCTACTAGGACCACAGATGATGGTTATGCTCGGGCTCTCGTACCCGAAGAGGCTAGGTAAGCTGGCTGTCTAGGTCTGCGTCTCAGTCATGGGCCTGCTTTGAGGATAGGTTTTTCCACTTAGCAAGGTAACCGGTTGTGAATCTTGCTTCCAGGTTTTCACGATAATCCCGCATTCGAGGCGGACGACGTGGAGGTGTATCGACGAGGAAGCGTCCCTCGCAGATCCTCGCAAACGCAGTCTTCCTCCCAACCCGCCTATTCGCCGATCGCCAGCCATCAGTAAGTCTCTCCCTCCTACGAGCGGACGGTAACCTAACGGTACCGGTACTGGTTCGGAATGTCTCTCTTTGGATCGTCCTGACTCAGGGAGTATGATTCCTCCTTCTCTTGCTCTGGATACGGTAACGATAGCGCTCGGGTCGAGGAGACGTACGTTTCCATTCGAGTTCGCAAAAATATAATACAGTGTGTGTCATCTTGGTGTTAAAATGAGTGGACACACGACACAACTTGGATATCCACTGCAGTCTCGATGTGATGTTTTTCAGTTCGTCCATAATGGAGCCGGCCTTGACGGAGCTGTAATGTTGTTCGGAGTGAAGATGCAGTTCCCCCTTGCATCTCTCCTCTTCCTCTCGCTGTTCATCTTTCCTTCCGTTTCCTTCCGACGGCGAGGATCGTGTTCTCAGACACCTCCGTGAACGACTCGAACCGGTTGCAAAAGACAAAGCTAGAAGACCTGACTGGGGTGGAAGCAGCTGTGGATCGGCTGGTCAAAGAGAGAAATATCCTTTAACGACATATGAAAACACAGATCCCCATTTCGCAATGTGCCTTCTCTTTCTCTTGGTAAACAAAGTTTTGGAAATTTTGACAATTTGAACCGTATTGCTGCAATGTACTAATACAATGATATTGCAATGAAATGATTCTTCGAATTTTCGTCGACGATGCTATGGACGTTCCCAAGACTATCCACGGGACAGAACACCAGAACGTCCTCAGGATTCATGGATTTGCAAAGTTCTGCCGTTGGATCTCCCATGGATGTACTGATGCTCGTGGGAGATTCTTGACCTCGTGTTCCCACAAGTTGCAAGCCTTGTCTCTCAGGGCGAGATCCCGGGACCGCTTCCCCTTCTGATCTACACTAACGATTTAGATGAAGGTCTAGCCAGAAAATTAGCGAATTTGCCAAAGTCACTAAAATTGGTTTCTTCATCGGGGGGTGAACAGGGTCGGAGCCGAACAGGATATAAAGCTTTTGGACGAGTGTGGTAGGAAATGGTTCGCGAGGTTTTTTTAGCTAGTTTTAGCCCAAAGAAAGAGACTGTGATCAGAAATTAAGGCCATTCAAGTTCTTCTAAACTCTTAATTTCCTTGGTTTCTTATTATATACTTATATGATAATCCCGTTTTATTCGCATGGAATTTCTTTGGAGGTGAACTCTCGCCCCTCTGAACAGTGGAGAATGTGTGATGAATCACCATTTGGAGACATCACTTTATTTAGCGACTCCACTCCGCTTTACTTCTTTACATCTGGTTTCCCTTGACACGTCTGGGTCATAACCTGGGCGACATGATATGATATGTTATGAGTTTTGATGCACTTCAGTGTGTCTCATGGCAGATCTTACAATATCAGTTGACACATTTAGTCATCAGCCTTGTGGCACAACATTTTGTGTTTCCCAGCCGACGGCCAAAGCACTCTTTCATTTGACACTGAAAGTTTTTGAGTGTAAGCTTCGCCAAGAGCATCGGGCCGAAAGTCAATCGCCTCCCTCTTGCCCTCACGTCCGGATGAAGTGGACACATCGTTTCCCGATGGGTAGGAATCGTCGATGACGCAGCTGCGCTCCTTCCTCCGTGAAGAGGTGATACGTGTGAAGATATGGGATGAATGCAGTGAGATAAGGGTATGGATGGTTCGCAACGAGAGTCTCTCCGTCATCAGGGGAGATTCAGTGCCTTCCTTGTCTTTCCATCATGGCCGTGCCCTACGTCTTCTTTTTCCTTCTCCTGTCTTCCCTCCAAGCCAGTCTTGGTGAGTTTCACGATTTCCTTTTTCCCTTCAGTCTTCAGTCTTCAGTGGTGAAGGTGTTGGGACAGTCTTACCCACACTGTCAACTGTATGGGAGTGCTCTGGAATAAAAAAAAAAAAAAGTCGGCTCCTCACGGTAAGAGAAAGGGTAAAAAGAGAAGTTCTTACCGACGGTGTCTCCACATGATACCGACTTCCCTATTACCTAATTTTCTCCAACTTTATTGTTTGTGTTTCCACATCAGTGGAAATTTGAAAGGAGTGTCAGAGGCTCGACCGAAGCGATTGATGCAATTGCGGGGAGCTTTGTTGACTACCCTGTACGCCCAACTCGAAAAAATGCAGTCCCTTCTCATTAGCCGTTTTCACCAGTCACGAAGGAGGGTCTACCGAACTGGAGTGGAGTGGAATGAACGTTCGAAAGGTGCAGCTTTCGAGGAGTCGAGGTGTAGACCCAGCCGACCTTAGTATTCGTGTTTTTTACAACCTAGAGGCTTAGGCCGAGTTCATACTCGTGCTGTACAGCATGTACAGCAACGGCAAAATCCAATCCAACATGGGCATGTTACATTAGACAGTATGCAGTTGCAGTATCCAGCATGCTGTACAGCACGAGTATGAACTCGCCCTTACTCACCTAATGCGATCGTTGAGAGGATTTTGCTCGATCGTGAAGGAACAAGGAAGACGGAATCGATTTCGTTCTGTAGTATTCTGTAGTATTCCGCACGCACGATATTACTTTTCTTGCTTTTCGCTTTAGCAATTTTACCTCCAGTCGTTCTTGGCAATGAATTTTCATAGATTCTTTCAAAATACGCGAACTTGCACACGTATGAAGTCTTTCTTTGCTGGATTTGCAGAAATCCTAAAGATGTGAAAAGAATGAATCGTTCACTTCTTCTGAATTCGCCTGTTCCAAAATGGACGAGCATCCCGAGTACTTTCTGAAAATATTTCTCTCTCTGCTCGCATCTCAGGTTTGAACATGTGACGCATTCCGATAAGGTAAGATAAGGAAAGATCACCTATTTGCTAAAACGACGCGACCGAGGGAGTTTCAGTCTTAGCACTAGGCCTTATGGATCTACACACTTGCGAGAGCAGACTCACGCATTTTACGGTCTGTTGAGGTCATTCACAATATCAACGATCCATCTATGTATGTGATATGTATACATAGCGTATATCCAAATGAAATGTTCCTACAGTAGCGTATGCGCAAATTTGCTTTTAAGAAGACAGGATTGCGCCGGATCGCGTGGCTTATTGTGGAAAGTAGGAGGATCCTCCCACGGACCTCCAGGCTGGAATTTTCTGGTTTATTTCAGGGCTAGGTTACATATTCATAGAAATGTTTAAAGGAATTCAATTGTTTCACTCTGAGATGTATGTGAGAAACCATAGGGAACCTTGTCAAAGGGACAGGGGACTCATTTCAGTAGTATCCGGGAAGTCACTCCCCACCACGACCACTCCATCGCACGTCGGTTTTCGGAACCTTCTCAGCAACACATTGGCTCATCTTCGGCGGATGATTGGCCGGCCAACTCATAAGTGACTCACAAGTGAGTTGGCCGGTCAAGTATTCGCCGAAAATGGGCCAACTCCCCCAGCTATGGCCCGAGGATAAACTGACGAAAATTTTTGACTGGGAGAGATAAGTGACAGTGTTCCTGAATTGTCACAATTTCCATGACTTCATCGCCCTGTATCACGGGTCTGCAAAGGAGAAAACTGAACATATTGAACATAAGTAAACATTTTAGGCAGCAACTCGGTAAACGGTACCACAACGTCGCACTGAGACAAGCCGCGATGCGCTTAAAGCGCGACAAGGGCGCTTCAGAAAATCGATCATAACTTTTGATGCCTTGAGCAGGTGAAAGTCAGTCATAGCTCGGCTAAATTCTAGAGGAATAGCCTATCAATAAGCTGTAGCTCATAGATGTGCGTTGAACAAGAGCTGAGATATATATAAATCCTTCCACGGCACCTGCCGGTATTGGAGATATGAGGGGGGATGAACCACATCCCNATCTCGGAAGGTAGAGTCTTTCGACGGCAGCCTTCGGATGGTGGGTATGATGCATGGTCAGGAGTTTTCTGGTCGCTAAAATTATATATATATAATTTTAAGTTGAACACCCTGTATAAAACTCTTGGTTCTTCCAGAATGTAAACAGGGGATATAGACAATTAAAATTGGGAAAATTTTATAATTATGAAATAATGAGTCTAATGATGAACGACTTCGGACTTTGACCAGGCTTGGAAGAGGTAACAAATGAGAGATGTCCGGAGTCCGGATTTTACTGGGTGAATTTGACAAAGGCCGAAGGGACCGTGGAGCCATGCGTAGATGAAAACGGAGTCGTCCCCAAATTCCAGGTCTGCCATCCGCATTCTTTCCCCTCTCTCCAGGAATTCTTTTCATTGACGAATATATTTTTTTTTGTGCGACTTTTCTGCTTCCTCTTCCCAAGAAAAAATGTTCCCTCCCGTCCTCACCGAACAGCCCAGTCGAGAATCCGTGAAGTTTCTTATGGAGTCTCATACGTGTAAAAATATATGTTTGAGCTTGCAACTTTCGTGAAACAACCGTAGCCTATTACAAAGCATACTTTGCTGGGAAAGTGACTCAAAATCTCTGCAAACTTGTTTTAATTATCTTGCATTAACTTCACTCTTTAAGTAAATTTAAAAGGGAGCTAAGAGGGAGTAGGGTAGAGTGGAGTAATACCGAATACTTAAGGAAAGTCTGCTTTGTAGGCCAGAAATTGTGATTTGAGCCGTACTTTAAATCAGTTTCTGTTTGTTAAAGAGTTGTAGTTTTGAAATAAATAAAGAAAAACTCGTTGGCAGCTAACAACAGCAATGTTTTCCAAAAATGGCTTCATTCGGTTTTACCCCATTAGGTGGAGTAAATCTGAACATTGGGAGAAAAAACACTGAAAAGCGCTTCTACATTTACATATAAGCAGAAGTTGCACACGGAATGTTCCAATAACATTCGTTGTAGTGTCATAGCAACATTTTTAAGTGCAAACGTTGAAGCAATGTTTTATCAATGTTGTTCGTGAACTTGCAACATAGGCAACATTTCGGGAAATGTTTCATCAGCATACTGTGTTACTTGGGTACCTACAAAGGTCAAAGAACAGAAACAGCAATGAAACATCTACAAATAAACCGTGTTTTTTCCTCATGTTTCCTCATATTTTCATTAAATGTCTATTTACTAAGGCCACCCCATACTAAACATTACCCTCTCATTCGTTCAAATTTAACCGATTTCCCCCCTAATCTTTACCTGCAGGGTCTTCTGACAGGTTGAGAGAGGGGAAAAAAATCGGTTTTTTGTCTCATTTTCATCGTCCCAATTTTACCTCAAGTAAAAAATTTTGTGAGGAACTGAACGGAAACAACAATGAAACGTTTAAGGCAAATCAATTGTTGCTCTTTCAAATTGTTATCCATGTATTCATCATAGATGCAAATTTACAGAAGTTAGAGAAAAACACGTCCTCATCCGTGTCTCATTGATGTCTGCACAGACGTCATGAGCTGAATTTCGGTGACCCAACCTTCACTGGGTTTTGAGCAGGAGAAAGACTCTGAACAGTAACACATCGCGTCAGCCGGAGTCTCACCATTTTAATGGATATTCCAGTCGGAAGAGAATAGATGCCCAGCAAACAATTTTAAACACCTAACGTTGAATCAGCCTTGAATCAACGTTGAATAAACGTTTGGAACGTTGTTAAAACGTTGGTCCACCGTAGCCTTGTTTGCTGTGTATATAGAGCCACTTTAACGTCCCATTTTGCCCCCTCACCGTCACCCCGTTTTGTCCCATCAGCACCGTCTATAATTAAGACACTGCCAAACAAAAGGTGGGTGGGTTATGCAAAAAATTTGACTTCATGTCATGGTTCACATTTTCACCTTCAGCCAACAAAAAAAATCGGACTCCTCCAATGTTCCGTGTTCCTTTGTTTCGCTCATGAAAAACTCAAAATAAAATATGGAAAGTCGATGTTTTCTTGTTTTGCTCCTTGGGTGTTTACAAACTACTTTACAGGGCGCCGCTGTGCCTGAAAACTTGCACCCGTGGTGGGCGGTTATAATAGGGTAAATAGCCGATAGATATTGGGTATGGTTTGGTTAATATCTGAGTTGCCCCGTTTTGCCCCTTGCTCCATTTTACCCCACCTTCCCCTAAAGAATAAAAGATCTCGACTCCAATTGTTTTTTTTTTCTTTTTTGTACTTTCTAGGCAAATAATACGTAATTGCTCAAGTTAGGACAGTATAAGTATTGCCTGGGTAGCATGCAGTAATTCATATTTTTCTACAACGCCGATGCAATAGAATTTGTGGCAAATCCGAACGATCGGTTTTCCCTTCCTTCGCCTGTCTGGATTTACTCCACAGCACCGACGTTCAAGAAACCCACTTTCACGGACTAGCGAACGAACGAATATCGCAGGTTCCGTCACTTTCGAAAGAATAGAAATTACTCTTCTCCACGCGAATTCGTTAGAATCGGTCAAATCTTGTAGAACACAAAGGGAGGTGACGCCTTTCGAGCAGTTCCTTAAACCAATCGAAATGAAAATGAAGATATTGCTTTCTTCGGAAAGCTGTTCAAGTCACGGAAACTTTCACAATAGGTTCTCACGCTTGTTGATAAAGTCTATGCAGTGGCACAAGTGGCTGTTTGCCATGCACATTCCAAATAGGATATTTTGCGCTGTTCTGATTTACCCGCCGTTCGATATTACCCCACTCTCCCCAACAACTGGAGTTGCCAGTTTTTACTTCGTAAAAATATTAGCAAAATCGCTGACTACTCGCTTTTCTTTGCCAAATCCCTTTAGTTTTTCAGAGCGCGTGGCGAAGAAGGGGAGAATACTTTCCAAAAATCAACAAATGTGCTTTTTCTCAGAAGAGCGAATTTTGGCGAATTTACTCCCTAATTGTTTATAGTATAAATCATAACTCCAGCTTACCGTCTGAGCAATATCGCTCCCTTTTTTCTTTTTTTTTTTTTAAAGAGTGTTGCAACACATGTTGTTACTGGGAGTCATAACGCTCTGCACATTTTTTGGCGAAGTGCAGTGAAACCGATTCTTCTCTAAAGAGTTTCTAATTATCTACGGAAAAGGAGGGTCTGTCTGTCCTAGATTTCTTTCGTTTCGTCGAGGTACATTCGGAGCAAGTACGAAGTGAAACCATCCACACTATACATTTAAAAAAGGCGAGCGCTAACTGGCTCTTTTAGATCCCCTTTTCCTCCAATTTTTTCCTCCAAAAACAAGAAGAGAAAATAGAGAGATTTTCCCCTCTTTTTCCTCTTCTCTGAGTAAGCAGAAGTTAGCACTCGCTTGTTTTTAAGAGTGCACCACCAAAGCAGGAAATCAGGAAGGGTTTATACTGGTGTGTCCTGAGAAACTCTTCAAATCGAGGGGAAATCCTAAAATTATTCACACGATCCAATCTACAGCGGGGGAAAAATTACGAATTTAAAAGTTTTCCATTGAATTCGAGAACATGACTGACGTGGAGCAATGTTAAGGATTCACATTTGGAATCTCCCAGCAATTATAAAGAGCAACAATTTAGAGAAATTGGTAGATAGGGAAACAGCTGGCCATTCTAAATTCCCACGAGTTTGGCAGGGGAATCAGAAACGAAACGTCTCCATGTGTCTCCATGAACCTATTTCACTTGTTTCTGATACAAATGTATTTTTCCGCCACCCTCTTCCTGATCGACAAAAGTTTATTTGCCAAAGTCATGGGGTGTATCGCAGAGTGGTGCTGAAGAACCAATTCGATCAATTTCGTGTTCTTTGCCAAAATGCCTCAAGGATAGATGAAAAATTCGTTTACGAGGGCTCTCTCCTGGTGATTTTCAACTTGCAGAAATGCCTGTGGAATATCTTTGGGAGTGATCCGAAGGGCATCATCGAAATCCTCTTGACTCCAGAGGATTTCGGGACTTTCCCTACCGGAGATCTGCAATTGAGAGTGGGTTCAAAGTACAAAGATGAGGTACCCTCGGGGACCGATGAAACGACACTTGCTACTTTTGATGCACCTGTCAGTGAAAACACAAAGGTGACAGTGGAAGGCGATGAAGCCTGGGTTGACCTATTGACCCGCAAAACCGTGTCGCCCTTCAAGCTCTTCTACACCGTCTTAAACGACAGTCTGATATTCCCTCTAATTTCTTTTCATTGGTCGATGAACGAGGCAAGATGATTCATGCAGTCGGTTCAATTGGTGGTAAGGTTCGGAGAGCCGGGAGTTTTATATGACCGGTTTCAACGGGACGATCGAATACAGAGAGGATGAGGAGACACCCCCGGAGCGGAGACGATACGTCTGGCATCTGTCGGGACCCCCAGGAACGGGATGGGACTTCCAACTCATAAATCTGGATATCACCGACTCTCTAGGGGAATTCCTCTACATCGGCGGTGGTCGGTACACGGAAGAGCGCTGAGTCTCTCCTCAGACCCCTCCCCTCCCCGTGACATTTCATCTTTCACCTTTCAATCGTGACAGGGCGAGAGGTGACATTGGCAAGTAGCGGGATTATTTTAAGTAACAAGGAGATTGAGGGGAAGAAAATGATTCGCGTGGCGAACAACGATGCAGTCGTCTACTTGGCCCTTCCCAATCGCTCTCCTGAAAATTTCCGCAACTTCACTCTCAACTTCACCCGATTCGGTTTGTTTTTCTCGTCTCGTTCTCGAGTGATCCGTTGGTGACGTAGTTGACGGCCGATTCGTGACGGAGCAGGGAACGAGACCGAGATGACGACGACGACGGAAGGGCCCACGACGTCGGCGTTGCCGATCCCCTCGGGAGATCCTCCATCCATCACCGTGCTACTCCGTCATCCCGAGAAGAAACTCGAAAATCTCGTCTCTGCTCCTTCTTCCTTCACGTACGCCATCGCCGTTTCGTTTCCCGAATCTTAAGCAACAAGGTTGTTCAGGAGAAGAAAAGGATTCGTGTGGCGAGCAACGATGCAGTCATTTACATGGTTCTCCCCGTCCTCAAATCCGGAAGTAACCGCGGCTTCTCCCTCAATTTCACCCAATTCGGTTCGTTTTCCTCGTCTCGCCCTCGAGTCATTCGAAGTTGACGTCTCTGACGGTCGATTCGTGACGGAGCAGGTAACGAGACAGAGATGACGACGACGACGGAAGGGCCCACGACGTCAGCGTTGCCGATCCCCTCGGGAGATCCTCCATCCATCACCGTGCTACTCCGTCATCCCGAGAAGAAACTCGAAAATCTCGTCTCTGCTCCTTCTTCCTTCACGTACGCCATCGCCGTTTCGTTTCCCGTCGCCTCATTCACGATCCCCGTGTTTTCTTTTCCAGACTGCCCACGACGCAGAGACGTGGATGTATTTCCAGAATCTGACCAAGGAGATCGCCAGAGCGTGCGAAGACTACGCGAAGGAAAACGGTCTATCGAGCACGAGCATCACGTTCGTTACTTACGTCGTACATCGCAAGGGGTGTTCCGTTCGTAAAATCGGTCCCACGATGACCGGGAGTTCGAACCCGAAAGTGAAAAAAGAAGATGCATTTGATGTCTGCCTGAATACGTGCCTCCACGAGTTCTTCAATCCGAACGATGGACTCTTCCTCTTGGTCCGTATCGCGTGACGTCGCAGGAATGCAGTCCTGCCCGGGAATCGATCCATCGAGCGAAATGGATTCGCTTAACCCATTCTCCTACGAACCGACACCGGTGCAGTAACACCGCTCCTCGATGCCTGTTTCCTCGTACGGGTCCGTACGTGGCTTTAGACAAATGGCCTAAGCGAATCGTGAGGTGCGGTGGGCTAGATATTGCCTCGAGTTTCACCCCCAAAGATTTTTTCTCCTACCTTCATGTAAGGGATTCGAAAAGATATTTCCATTCGGCAGCCAAAGCATGCCAAAAAGCTGACTGATAAAATCGTCACATCCACTACTCACCTTCTACAGATGCTGCAATATGCATCGTTGAATTTTGAGACGTGGCTGCTCTGAGTCGTTTCGGAAGGCCATCCGTCTCAAAAAATTCTTTGCATAATCATATTTCATTTCTGAAGTTTTCGAGTGCAAGTCATCGCGTTGAATCGTTGGAAATATTATCTGATATCATCTTTCTGGAGCGGACGACCTAGACCAACGAATATTTAGACCAGATAGACCAGCGAAAAAATTTTGAAAAATTTTCGTTAGTGTATCCTCGGCCCATAACTGAGGAGGTTGGCCCATCTTCGGCAACAAATTTGACTGACGAAGCCACACTCGTGCCGTAGTTATCTATCGTCCCTTCATTGCGCAACGGCCGTGTGAGGTGCGGATGAGGTTAAGCATGGTCCACTGCTTTCTTGGCAGGTCGAAGCTAGCAACTTCTGTTGAGGATTAATCTTTGATATCAAAAAAGTCATAGAAAAGAGAGACTTCACTGAAGTACTACCTGTACCTCGCCCAGATGAAGATGAAAAGCTGGTGAGAGATGAGGTTGGATTTTGCCAAATGACTACTCAAGCAGCATGTTCACGTAAACAAGATATCAATTTTTTTTGCAAACAATGTAAATTTCCTGCGATTGCCATGAAAATGACATCACGTTTACTTAAAATTTACGTTCCTATATTTACGTCACCAAAGTGTTCGTGTATTTACATCAACTAGACGTCACTCCATCTGACGTGAAGTACATGATATCAAATTTATGAAAAATATTAAGACTACACCATCCATATGAAACTTTAGCTGACCATCCTGCAGTTGCAGTACCAAGATTCCTCACTAGATGGAACCCTTGTTCCCTGCAACCTACAATTACACTTAAGTACTGGTTTTCCTGATACAGTATCAGGCTTTCTTACCATCCTTCTACTTTTTATTATGCGCTCCATGAATATATATATGGAAAACATGAAATTATTATATGTTTTTTATAATATATGACTCAGGGAATCATTAAATGCTAAAGTTGAGCTTTTTATTACAGCAGTGCACGGGATTAGAGAAGGGTAGAATCTCAGCCCCACAAGTACTACATTATCTCTATCCTAGAAGGAAGAGAGATCCTTTGAACATCTACTCCTCCTTCTGAGGCTCTGGTACGGGAGTAGAAAACAGTAGGTCACTATGATACTCTTGAGTGCTGGTGAGGATGGGTACTCTTGTACTCGTCCAACCACCCTATAGTTCCGAAGAATGTAAAGGAATAGGAAATTCAGTATATCAATTCTCTTCAATAGTACTGATTGACTCTTTTAAATACGCATGAACGCCAGGGTAAAATTAACATAAATCTTACGTAAAATGAACGTAAACATGCTGTTTGGAATGCAAACGGGAATGTCAATTTTACGTAAAATTTACGTTAATTATATATCACCGTTTACGAATAATATAGGTGACATTTCTGCAAACATGTTGACATTTTCTTGACGATGGTTTGTGTAAAAATGAAATAAAATGGATAAAAAATTTACATTCAGTTTACGTAAAATGAACATAAACGTGCTGTTTGGGTAGTTATTACTTCTCCGAGATGTAGGACAGTTGTGGTTTCATAATTTTTTCTCAGTTTCCAACAATGAGCCACGTTTGGCCCGATGAAGGACTGGCCACACATGTCTGACCATATTTCGGCTTCACCTAACTGTTAGCCAACCATCTTTTTAGCGATGGCCCAGACGTGGCTTACATACGTGTCAACTAAAAGTCACTGATTGCCCGCTCAAAATTCCTTGACTAGAGGGAGTCAAAAGCCAAGGATATTTGAATTTTCCATATGTGGACTGGTGGCGCTCGGAATCTCTGGCAGGCTAGAGGGATCCACGGCTCTCCGATCCGGTCTTTTTGCTCGGACAAAAGTTTTTGCATGATCAAACCGAAGTTACGAGCGGTTCAACCCAACGAGTACTCGTTAAAAAAAGGAGGGTGAATGTGCACGAGGACCGAGGTGGTTTCACGATGATCGTACTGCACAGGTACCGCGAGATATGGATGCGAATCACCGAATGCCCTAGATGTTTCGGGGATGGGAATGAGTGCATGAAGACACAGATCAAGGTCAATGCATCCGACAACGACGGTAAATACATCCTTCGCNTCTGACCAAGGAGATCGCCAGAGCGTGCGAAGACTACGCGAAGGAAAACGGTCTATCGAGCACGAGCATCACGTTCGTTACTTACGTCGTACATCGCAAGGGGTGTTCCGTTCGTAAAATCGGTCCCGCGATGACCGGGAGTTCGAACCCGAAAGTGAAAAAAGAAGACGCATTTGATGTCTGCCTGAATACGTGCCTCCACGAGTTCCTAAGTCCAAACGATACACTTTTGGTCTTGGTCCGTGTCGAGTGACGTCGCAGGAATGCAGTCCTACTCAGAAATCGGTCCACCGAGCGAGACGGACTCGCTGGACCCATCCCCCTACGAACCGATGCCGGTGCAGTAACACCACTCCTCGTTGCCTGTTACCTCGTACGGGTCCGTACGTGGCTCGATGGCACCATGGTCTAAGACTCTAAGCGAATCGTGAGGTGCGGTGGGCTATCCACTGCCTTGAGTTTCACCTCCGAATATCTTTTCTCCTACCTTCATGTGAGGGATTCGATGAGAAATTTCCATTCGACAGCAAAACCACGCCGAAAAGCTGACTGCTAGAAACGTTCCATACGCAACTCACCTTCTACAGATGCTGCAATAAGCAACGTTGAAATTTGAGACGTGGCTTCCATGCGTCGTTTCGGGAAGCCATCCTACTCAAAATATTCTTTACATAATCATCTTTCATTTCTGTCGTATTCGAATGCAAGTCACGTTGAATCGTTGGAAATATTCTCTTATATCTTTCTGAAGCGGACGACCCAGTCAAAAAAAGTTGGTTGGTCTATCCTCGGCCCATAGTTGAGGAGGTTGGCCCATCTTCGGCGAATAATTTAACCCACCAAATCACTCTCGTCCCCTCACTGGGAGGCACACGGCCGCAGTGGCTCATGTGCAGCCAATGTAGCTAACCTGGTAGCTAACAAGGTTCCTAAAACGGACGTGAGATGGCGCCTAAGTTGTACTAGCTAGTCACTCCCTGATTCTACTGAAACTATTCCCCTTTGTCTTCGACACGATTCCAGGTGGTTTCCCACGCAGATCTTAGCGGAAGACAATGAAATTCCTCGACACAATTTCTGAAGAGGTAATCTACCCTGGGAATACTCCAGCCAATTTCGGTCTGGAGGTTGGGAGGAAGATAGTTCGTTCTACTTGGCACCATGGCTGGGGAATACTTTCGGCTCTAAACCTATTAGCAAAAACGTTAAAGTCAGTATAAACTGATTTTCATTTCATGAAAGAAGACATATGTATGCTTGCATCTGAATGAATCACTTCCTTGAGTTCCGTCAGTTCCTAAAGATAGTGGAGTAATATCCTCAACCAAGGTTGGTCTGGTCTTGATTGGAGATTAATCTTTGATGCCATAAAAGGTAATAGAAAATAGAGACTTCACTGACGTACTACTTGTATCTCGTCCAGATGAAGATGAAAAGTTGGTGAGAGATGAGGTTGGTCTTTGCCAAATGACGCGTAGTTACCTCTCCGATATGTATGACAGTTGTGGTTTCATTATTACATTTTTTAATTTCCAACAATGAGCCACGTTTGGCCCGATGAAAGACTAACCATACATGTCTGACCATATTTCGGCTTCACCTAACTGTTAGCCAACCATCTGTTAGTGATGGCCCAGACATGGCTTATATACGTGTTAACTAAAATTCACTGATGGCCCGGTCAAAATTTGTTGATTAGAGGGGGTCAAAAGCCAAGGAATATTCGAATTTTCAATACGTGGACTCGAGGCGCTCGGAATCTCTGGCAGGAAAGAGCGATCCCCGGCTCTCCGATCCGGTCATTTTACTCAGACGAAATTTTTTGCATGATCAAACAGAAATTACGAGCGGTTCACCCCAACGAGTACTCGTTGAAAAAAGGAGGGTGAATGGGCACGAGGACCGAGATGGTTTCACGATGATCATACTGCACAGGTACCGCGAGATATGGATGCGAATCACCGATTGCCCTAGATGTTTCGGGGATGGGAATGAGTGCATGAAGACGCAGATCAAGGTCAATGCATCCGACGACGGCGGTAAATACATCCT
>CAJPEV010004975.1:0-14884 GCA_905338385.1 Darwinula stevensoni
GCATTTCAATAAAGTTATAAAATTTTGAAAAATTTGCGCAGAGTGTTGCAAGACTTCCTTTACAACCCAATACTCCTGAATTAGGGAAGTCGTTCAGAGGCTATTAGGAGCAAATAATTTTTCATAGTTTTTCATCGTATTCTCAATGTTGTTTCTACGTCGAATTATCCACATCATACCAACAGAAAATAGGTTCTTCGAATCGACGCGAGATGACGCCTAACCGCCGATTCGGCGATTTCTCCCTGATGCACTCAAATAAACAGTACCCTGCAAAGCGACCGAAAAGTCACTGGATGCGAATGGGGAAGAAAAGGTCGTAATGACCCAAGCAGCATGTTTACGTAAACAAGGTATCAATATATTGCAAACAATGTAAATTTATTGCGATTATCATGAAAATGCCATCACGTATACGTCAAGTTTACTTTTCTATATTTACGTCACCTAAGTGTACGTGTATTTTACATAAACTAGACGTCACTCCATCTGACGTGAAGTACATATCAAGTTTATGCGAAGTTAACATCACATTTTCCATATGAAACTTCAGCTGACCATCCCGCAGTTGCAATACCAAGATTCCTCACTAGGTGGAACCCTTGTTCCCTGCACCCTACAACTGCTATTAAGTACTGGTTTTCCCGATATAGTATCAGGTTTTCTTACTATTGTGACGGATAAGGATGGCATTGAGAGGCTCGACTGAATGTGCAGGGTTCGGTGGTGTAGTGGTAGCACACCTGACCGGCAATCAGGAGGCCCGGGTTCGATTCCCGGCCGTTCCTTGGGTTCTTTCGACCTCTCATGCCGTCCGAGTCCCGAAGTTCCCCTCCGTAACACTATCCTTCCATGTCAACTTGTCATTTTCATGGCAATCGCAAGAAATTTACATTGCTTACAATAAATTGATACCTTGTTTACGTAAACATGCTGCTTGGGTAGTAACTGCTGTTAGAGACTGCATCGCCTTGAGTCACTTCCTAAGGCTCGCCTAGGTGTTGGGCATGACACAAGCAGAATAATGCCCTACGTCTAGGACATGGTTCTAGGAGGAACTATGGGATCGATTAAAATTCGATTAATCGTCCGATTAAAATATTAACTGGCTCACTATTAATCCATTATATTTTTCAATCTATCGAAAGCCCTAATATGATTACATCTAAGAGTCTCGAAGGCTTTGTAACTTACAACTACATTTAGTGACGACATAAACTGTCCTAATGTTTTCCACTCTGGACTGCTGCAATTAATCTCCCTGTAGATACGGTACCTGAACCTCAACTCAATATCCTATTCAGATAGCAGTTTCGTTTGTCTTTTGTTTCTTCACAAGTTGGTCAATTGGTTTGCCACATGCTGAGTAACAGAAGATGGAATCACGTGGGGAAACTGTCCTCATGGTTGAGCTTTATTCGATCTTGTATTACTATGTATGTAGAGAACCAATTAACTAGGAGATGCGTCTCACAGAATATAGGAAACATTGCTACGTGAAGAAATTATTTAGTTTCACATACCATATCTTGTTGGAAAGGTGTGACCTGACAAAATCAAAGGTGAGAAACATTAGGACAGTTTATGCCATAACTATGAATAAATACATAACTCTCTTTAGAACCCTGATAAGACAGCCTCTGACTCCACTGGAAGGCAGTAAATCTCCACCTTCGAACTAAAAGCACATACCACGCTCTACATCATCTATTCCTTTAATTATCTGGAAAGCCTGGATGAGATAGCCTCGAAGAGACCTTAACCTTCTCTCGAGCGAGTATAGTCCCAACACTTCTAAACGCTTCTCGTTCGGAAGTTCCCTAACTTCCTTGGTCATTCTTGTGGCTCTCCTATGTACCCCCCAAGCGCCATCAATTCACCCGTATTTGAAGGCCTGAAAAACCGGATGGAATATCCCAACTGGGATCTTACCAGCGCCGTATACAACGGAAGAGTAACGCGGGAGTTCCTACTGGCAACGGAACGACGGATGAATCCTAGAATCCTGTTACATTTAGCCACCGTCCCTTGCACGTGCGAGGCTTCCTTGATAGAAGCCCCCTAAATCTCATTCCGTTTCCCCCCCCCCCCCCCTTCCTTCAGTTTATCTACGCCGAACGCGTCGAGAGGTCTATCGTTATACCGACATGGAGAACTTTACACTTACTCACTTCTTTTAATCCTCATGAGCCCTTTCTTGCTCTACTCATCCAAAAGCCTCAAATCTCACTCGGCTCTCGCCCTATCCGCCACCCCCTCTGGGCGGCCCTGTCAATCGTTAATGTAGACTTAAAACATAAGCGGTTCCAGGACCGAGCCCTGAGGGACACCGCTTGCTCTTCTGACCTCCGTCGACGCTTCCCCATTTACTATTACTTTTGCACTCTTCCCATTAACCACTTACTGATCCACTAGCTCGTCCTCGGGCGCAACCTGAAAAGTTTGCCCACCGCTGCCATAGAATACAGGCATACATCGTCACTTTACACATGTATTCCCTATGTTCACAAGCATACTCGCTTCTTACCTGCAATGCTTGTGGCATTCATGCCTCTGCCCGAAGGTGTGTTTGAAAACTTAACTTGAATTGTCCTAAATTCACCATGGAAACTTTATTCGAAATTCAAAATGAAAGTAAGAAAATAGTGTCAGATTGAGAGTTGGAAATAAACTGAGATGTTAAAAGAGAAGCAACAATCTTAATCAATCCGGCATAGAATCGAGGAAGCTCGAGAGGGAACTTCTGGTGGATTAAAATAGGTCTCACTCTTAAAGCGCCCAGGTGCTTCGACCTATCTTGTCAGCCCCGTTGCATTACTTCGTTCATCACATTATTTTGTCGAGGGTTTGTGCGTGCGCCCTTGGCCTTTCCTTTAATACGCTGCTAAGAGCGCAAGGCCCTTCTGCACAAGCCTCGTCCAGGGGGCATTAAGTGGCCTTTAAGCTAAAGAGCTCTTTTCTCCCGTAATAATCCATATATTCTTAAAGGACCGTTGACAAGAATAGATTTCAGCATTGGGGCCTAGGTTTTTCCAAGTAAATGCACGTATTTAACATGGCCGGCATTATTCTGGTATTCTCTACAGTAGTTTGGCCTTGCTAATTTTTCCCAGAGGTGGATTGGAGGATCCTGTCCACTCCTGTACGATTATTGGTTACGAGACATTGGGCATCCGGCTGAAAATTCCTCTCCCCATGTCAGCAAGCACTTAGCCGCAATAATGACATTCCAGTTCAACCATAAAAATGCATTCATGGGTAGGTTTACCATATTTCGGACAGCGAAAAAGATAGCGCCTAGCAGTAGCAGAAATATTAAGGTGAAAAAGGACGACACGTCCAGGGAAAATATCTGGACGTATGGTAACCCATAGGACGCCTTCCTCTTGGACGGAAAGCGAAAAAAGAGGACATGTCTGGGAAAAACCTGACTATGGTAACCCTATTCATGGGAATCTCCCTATGCCAAATCCCACACCTGTCATACCCTTGATGGGGCTAGAAGCCACTTGCATCATTGACCAGACATGCCACTTATTTCCTGGTTCAACTTATTAAACCTGATTTTAATATATTTTGTTCTTCAAATTCTTTTCATTTTTTACCTTTTTTTGTTGTTTTCACCTTTGGTGGATGATTCACTAAATTGTCTTTTTTTTTTAATAAGTCCTGCACAACAACTGAGAATGACATGCATCGAACATGCACGCTTCATGATACAAAAAAAATTATTTTCCAGACTTAGAACTTTGAACCAGGAATAAGTGGAAGACCTCCTGGGGCAATTACAGGTTTTGTGATGTGGAACGATTTCATATGTGGTTTTAAGAATTGGCTAAAGGTATGTTCCCTGATGTTCAAGGAAGACACACCCTGAGGTCTGACAGGACTTGGGTGTCCACCTATTCCGATTTTTATTTATAATTTATTTACATGTTCTGGCTCAGTTTTACCATTCTACAAATCCATACCTAGAAGGAAATTATCTGTGTCTCTGTCAGAGCAATTCTATTCCTACCCCTACCCATCTCCTTTGTCCAGCACCCCCATTCACCCCCTCACTCACTCACAGAAGTCAGGATTAGCCATCTGAGAGTGGAAAGGGGATGGTGGTGAATATCATCATCAGGGGATGCCCTTGTACATCAAGAGTTTGAAAACATCTTCCTGTCTCTGGTTCCTTGAGTTCCTTATGTCTTATTCCTCTGCCCAGGCGGTCACCCTAGGCAGAATGGACCTTGCCCATGACAGTGAGTTATCGCAGTTTGAATTGTGACCTGGCAATATCTAACCCTATACCCTATTGCTTTTAGTTCAGGCCACAAATGTCTTTCTTCAATCTCTGTTATGTTCCTCCAGCATATTGTAGAGTGACATCAGGCCTAATGGAGAGAAAGCTGTGTAAACGACAAACAATTTGGCAAGTGTAGACTGAAGTTCAGGAAGAACTTTCCCCTTGACTGGGGTGTATCACCAACCTCCATGCTGGACAGTAGACCCCCAAATATGCCTCAGCCTGGAGTATAACCACACATCTCCCTTCTGGCACTTCCTGAACCTATTCTCTGCCAAGACAGAACTTCAAGCCCAAGTCCAAGTTCTAGGTCTGGGTCCTTGCATGAATTGAATGCTGTCTTGGTAAGGAACTGCAAAGCCTTTGTAGATCTACCTATGAGACATTTTTTTTAGACTTTTGCCCATTAAATGTATAGGTATAATTTTGTCTATGTAGCCTCTGAGTTTTCATATTTTCCTGGGCCTATGGGAGGAAGGGTTAGCCAATGGTCCTACCTAATGGCAGCTAACACAAGGCCTAAAGAAAGAGATTTTGAGAAATGCCTTAGCAACACACCCTGACCACAGTCATACTCAGAGAAGAATGGGAACAAATTTCCAGGAAACAAGTGAGTGTAGGAGATTGTTAGTGCAGAAAGGGGCCTGCCTGCTTATTTATGAGTATGATATGGAATCATAATGTGTGGTTCTAGTGTGAAATCGTATCTGGGAGTTTCCTACCCCTACAGCTGTTTAACAGGCCCATATGGTGAAAGTAAAAGAGCACCCTTCATGGGGAAGGAAGCATTTGAATCAGTTTAACTTCCCAGTTGAATTCCATATGATATTTAGAAAAAGCCATTCTCTAGCCCAAATGAACCATCATTCTTCAACTGCTATCATCAAAAATTCCCTTTATGTACAAAAGACCATATTTGTAACTCATGTAGTTATGATTGAGTAACAACATCCCAACCTAACTTTTTTGCCTGTGCCAGGCAACATGGTACTCAACTAGAACTCAACCCTCTCAAATCTTGCATTGTACCCATGAGAAATATTTGGAACTGTTCGAATTCAACTTCAAAGCTCACCCCAACATAACATAAAAGTGATATTGTTGCATACTAACTCATGACCTCCTTCTTACCATACTGCAGAAATCCTTTAGATTCAATGTCTTGCAAAAGCTTTTGATATGGGACCTTTGTCAAGAAATAAGAAATAATATGCCTAAAGTTGAAGTCAGGCCTTCTAAGGGGCTTCATTCCAGGTACTCGAAGAAATTGGTAAAACCATACAGAAACTGAATTAGGCAAATCTTTCTTAGAAATAAGCTAATGCAAATATTCACTGTTCTTGTCTGCATGTCTTTATGTTTTGCTTCCTCAGGAGGAAAATTCAGCATCCTGAAAATGGGCCAAGGAGTATGGAGAATACAAATGAGACTAAAACCTTTGAGGTAGGTTCATGATTCCAATTCTGAGGTCATCACTCCAATCCATGGATGTAGCATATATCAATGCTTTTTTTTTCTTCTCTATAGAAGGATAAGGCCAGTACTAATTTAGCCATGAGGATATTGGACTTCAAGCAAAAGTGATCTTGATTGTGGATATTTAATTGTGCTGGAAGATTCTTTGTGCAGGATTCTAGGTGAACTAGTTGTCCCCTTTGGAAAACCTGGCATTGTGGAAACAGGAGCATGGTGTGACTATGGCAGCCCTTGAAGATCTCTTGAAGGTAGGAAGTGATAGGCCTTCAAATTGGTATGATTTAGAGAAATATGCTATCAGTGATGAGGTTAGGGATGTTAGGGGTTTTAGTAGCATACATCTTCTTATTGAAAATTCCCCACAACCAGAAATCACAAACCATCAATTTTGACATCAGTCATTAAGAAAGGTCTAGGCGGAGGAGGATTCCACATTCCACATTCATAATCTTTAGGATTGTTTAATGTTGATCCTCACTAACGATGGTTAGTTTTGCTTTGGATGCTGTCCTCAATGCAAGGATCATAATAGTTTTATATTTCAAGCTTACTCTTTTAGGACAAGGATTGAGTCTGTGTTTCTTAGAGTATCTTGTTTATTTCCTAATTTTTTTGGATGTGTCTTACTTCTGTGGACCCATCTCAATTTTAGGTATTATCTGTATCCAGTGTTCATACATGTCTTTTATGCTTGTGCATCTTTTGAATGATAACTTATGGGATGTTGTGCCCATTTCTTGACTGAGGGGTAATACTCTATGTAGATTCCCCCCAAAGAAGGAGTACAAGCATATGCCATATCTGGTCAGGAATACAAGCACATGCCATATCTGGTCAGGAATCAATCAGTGCCCTATACTGCCTGGCCATTTATGAAGTCCATGTGGACTCTTTATGGTATGGTTTATACCCTAATTTTTCCTTTCCTTTATTTGACTTTTGAAAGTTGTGTGTGGCGGTGTTCCTATTGCTCATTAGCTTGCTAAGTCATTTTGTGAAATCTCACCATGATCCTTATTGTGTGTCATTTTATACATCCTGGTGCAGAATACTTCAGTGGGGCCATTCATTTCTTTGCCTTCTGGAAATGTCATGAGTTACACTGGAGGGAAAGATGCTGATGAGTACATTGAATACCAGAAAAGGAGGAGGAGGATGCAGAATGCTTCATTTCAATGTCTGCCCTCAAAAATCCAATCGAAAGGTAAATTTTGCCCTGAAAATTGGAAGTAACATTGAATCTTGATTCACCTGGTGTGTAACATGATTTGAAAAAGTGTGACAACTTGTAGGATCATGCTACTTACTGGATGGGCCTGAAGTAATGACTCACCAAGGTAACACATTCATGTGGAAACAACATTGAAATCCCAAATTGATTCAATGTGATGATGGCATTTTGTTTAACACTTTTTCAGCATTCCTTGTTAATGTTGAAACAATATTGATGGTAACACTCATTTAATATTTTCACATTGCATCAACATTCCTAAAGTTCAGTACCCATTGGGTGGAGTACTGAGAAGGTGGAGAGAATGTGTCCTCTTCAGTTCTGCAAATGGCACTGAAACGTTAAGCACCTGATTGGTTTCCAGCTAGAGAACAAATTCCCCCAGCTTCCCTTTATTTTGATTCATGAAGGAATCACACTAGATTATTGTTAAGAGTGATCTACATGTCTCTAATCACATAGACTTCTATATGCCCATACTAATCCTGGACATTTAATTTAGTTCAGTATCAGATGTTGCTCTCAAAATCGTAATAATTCAACATTTCTCTAATAAGTATGTTCATTAATTACATAATGAAAGGAGAAAGAGGGGGTAAAAACACTTTAATGCAGAAAGACAGATCTGTAATTTCATTAGGAGGCTACAGTGGAACATGGATACCATCTATTGAAGGCTCTTGGTCCTTTTATGATCATGCCTATGCTGCACTACTCTAGTAACAGAGCATTGAAACAACATTGATTCAATGTTCACCTTTAATCCTCAACATTTGCGCACTATCGACATTCAAACAATGTTTTTAAATGTTCTAACTGTCCAATAAATGTTTTTAATATCCAATGTTGCTTGTCATATGAGAACAGTCTAGAAGATACAGAAATGTTTCTACGTTGAGTCAACATTGTCTATGACCACTCGGGGATGACAGTAGGATATTTGGAAATAGGAGTATATTTGTTCCCAAGCTAAAAAAAAATTCAATATTCAATCCATAACAATAGACTTCATGCAACTCAGAAGTTGAGGAGTCACAATTTTTCAACATTGAAGCTGTGTTGTGGTAGGTTAATCGCACTCTGAAAACCTACAGGGAGGTCTGACTTTTCATTATTTTAAGAGGGGTTAATGATGCCACATCATGAAATGTAATCCAAATATTCCCCAATTAGAATTCACAATGTGATGTGACAACATTTTATCAACATTGAAGCAATGGTCACATTCAACCCTCAACATTTGCATACTCAATCCATATCCAATCGTTGATTCAATGTTATGTGTTACCTGGACATAATTTAACACATTCACTGCCTAATGGGATGCTGGCTGTCACTTCCACCATAGGGAAAACCTGTGATTCCAAACCCCTTTGGCAGTCAAAGTGCAAACACTTTCAGTCCCATACCCATCATATGACAGGTATAAGATAATGCGCATTCAAATCCCTGAAGCTGGATGGTGACATGTTTTCATCAAACAATGTAGGTAATGTTGTCAAATTATGTACAAAAATAATTTACTACAATATACAACAGTACAACAATATTAGTTCATCCACATAATGTATTACATTGGTTTCATGGGGTCTTGAAGGTAGCATGAAGGGCGTTTTTGCATGTACATGGTACCTGGGCTCCATGCTCTATAACACAATTTCACTGGTGTGGCATTGAACTCCCAACATGATTACACCCAGTTGATGGTCATGATTGTGGATGTGGTGGACACGAACTTTATTTTAAAGGAGAGTAAATCTGGTGGTGTTTGGTCTGATGATCATTGGAGCCATTCAATTCAACAAGTGCAATTTTTTCCAGGATGTTTGCTGTTCATGGTAACATGGGTTTTCATTGTTTTCAAACATTTTGCCCAGATGCATGATATGTATGATGAAATGGTTTTTCACCTGAAGAACTTTTTTTTCCCTTGTATGTCTCCATGGATTTCCAAAGGAGGCATTCAGCATTTAGGCCTGAGAATCTATGTCATGATTTTTATCTCTGAGTTGTTTTACATTTTCCACCACATTTGCAGACTCATTGATTGAGTCATGCTGGAGGCAGGGATGCCAACAAAAAAATTCATTGCTAACAGCCCCAGAATTATTTTGAGTGATGAAGTTGCTGCTCATGTTGTCTGCAAGGAAGAGGGTAAGACAATGAAAAAGCTGAACTTCACAGGAATGGTCTTTTTCGATGTCCTCAATGATTCAGTGTATTCCTGAAACTCTTGTTATTAGCTCATGCATCACTGTAGATTCCAATGATGTGATATTTCTGCATTTTCACCTGTTATGACAAACTCTTTTTTCGTTTATTAATGGAGAACATTCATGATCAGATGTTCCTTACTGTAGATGTTCTGTTGTGGTCTAAGAATGTTATTCATGGATTCTGTGTTTGGCTTACCTTCACATGTTGAGTTTGCTTTGCTTTTTTTAAGACTTTGTGTTTTTTTGCAGGTTCTCTGAATTGAACACATCTGACTTCCACCACTGACAGTGAGAGGCAACTCTACATGGGGAATAATCTTCAATGTGCCCAATCCCAACTCAACTGATGTCACCAGCGACTGTGAGTGTCTTTTCATATTGAAATATGCTTCTTTCCATTTTGCTGCTCCAGTGTTATTCCAATTATGTTGTGATTGAAGACCTGTGTCACATTCTTTTTGCATATGTAGGAAAGAGAAGGATGGAGAAGCAGATCCTGCCAGTGAAGATGTCTGAATGGAGCAAAGCCTTGGATCGTTGGACTGTATTACATCTCATTACCCTATCCTTAAACCTGTATGCTTCTTGACCGTTTTCCTTATCTCTTTTCAAAAATACTGGGTTTCCATGAAGTGACTACCTATGGACAACTTTTTTTTACTGTGGACCTTGAAATAGGTTTTAATATACAAATAGACACCCAACCATCCCATATTTCGAGATTAAAGTTCACAGTTAAATGCAACGAATCTAATAATCTCGTAAAAATAGGAGAAACCTGGCCTCATCGGTTTACTTTCTCTGACTCGATGGTAAAGTTACGTGCCAAGTTTGAAATCCTTAGGCTGGTTGTCTAAGCTCCACCCCCGATGGGCAAAGCAAGGGAGCCAATATTTTTTTCAATCTTCCTTGGTGTCAGAGAAATGGAGTGGCATGTGTACATGCCACCAGGTTTTCTTCCTTGGAGATGCACGATTGGCAGCATGCATTTTTTTTAAGTAAAAGAAATTTATAGGAGCCAGCAATCGAGGATCTTATTCAGCAATGTTTTTCGACCCTGTCACGGCCATTGCACCGACGAGTGTAGCAACTTGGGCTGGGTGGTACTCGATAATACTGAAGTATCCACATCCTCCTTTGACCTCTCCCCACTCATGAGGAGAGATCAGCAATTCCAAAATACTGGGCACTCCATACTTTGGTTCTCACTTTTCCAAGTACTCAGTATGCAAACAGCACCGCAAGAAATAGCTTCCTTCGGTGGCAATGAGACTAGAGGAATTTTTGTATCCCATTGCTCACCTGTGTTCAACGGCGGATCCAGAAAATGTCCGGGAAGTGCGGATGGAATCCCATAAAATCCACCTGCGCCCGGGGGGGTACGAGGTATCCCTTGGCACAGGCCATTCTGTGCGGCACGTCTAGAAGATACGGGTGCAGGTCGTTCTGCAACCACTCGTTCCAGTTTTGGGCATAGGCAAGCCGAATGAAAACCCATGTTACCATGAACAGCAAACATCCTGGAAAAAATTGCACTTGTTGAATTGAATGGCTCCAATGATCATCAGACCAAACACCACCAGATTTACTCTCCTTTAAAATAAAGTTCGTGTATTGCTTTTCTTTCTGGTCTTCCTCTTCTCTCCGGTCGTCTTCGATTTCGTAAGCTTGGTACTGGGAGGGTCTGAAAAAATCGCATTCGTCATCAGGTTGGTCAATGTCACTCCCTCGAAGCTGATTAAGGATTTACGTGTTATTAGAAATTGAAATGCTATTTTACTTGCGCCATGCCTCGTGGCATGTGTAAATGTCATCATATGTTTTGACTCATTCCATAAGAGCTCTATGATGAGTCCGATATCCCATTATTTATGAATAGCTTTCCACACTATTTGATCATGCAGGGCCAATAATGTTGTAATCGACAGTAGCTTTTATGATCGTAGACGACGCGGGCGGCCATACTCAAAGGAGCGCCAAGTTCAGAAGCCCCTGCAATGATGCACAGTCCAATGAGGCGCATGCATTTTTTTCGGAAACTCTTTAATCCTTCTAGGGCTTACAGCGTGATCCATGACATTCACATGACATGACAGAAGCGATTTCTGCAAGGGTTTCAACGTGTTAAGGTTTGGCATGTGTACTTGTCACAGGATCTAAAGAGGTTAAGTGATCCCCGGGAGGGAGATGTCGCCCGGCGAATTTTGTTGAAACGGAAACTCCCCATGGACAACCACCATCTCAGGAGATGTAATCGTTCAGAGGCGTGCCCTGGCTCAAACCAGAGGTCAGGAGGTGGAAAATTGACTCCATGAAGAAAAGTGAAAATGATTTTTGAAATGCTTTCTCCTTTCTTCAACCTCCAACCCCCTCCTCCCTCTTTTCTAAGAGACGCACTAACGTTATCCCTAGGCCTCACCCATGAACTGCCTTCCGGTCGAGGAGGAGAAGTCGAGATAGGATGACGGTGATGGGATGATCCTGGTCCATGTTGGTACTGACGGTGCGTGGAAACAAAGGGAGATGATGTACTGCTTTTGCTGAATGAGAATGAGAAAACTGACTGCCTTATTTATTAATTTAAATAGGGACTCTGGATACCCTACATATATAATTCATAGAACTTACCAGGGAATTTTCAATTAATTTTTGGTGAATGGACCTTAATGATCGAAGTAAAATTTTATTTTCCCGTTCTTTGAACCTGAATGCATTGTTAACAGATTAACACGTTTTGAACAAGTCAAAGCCAAAATTTCCTCAATAACCGACATTTCTTGTCATCCTGGAAATGTCTTCCGGGGAGGAGTCATTGACAGGTCATGACGAATGTCAGGCTTCTCCTTTAGCCTGACATTCGTCCACAACTATCACAATTTTCTCAGGTTTGCTTGCGGCAGTGTTAACTCATGCTTGTTCCGTTCGTGCGCAGCTCAAGACCTAGTGAACGATGGATTGGTGATTTCCTCAGAATTTGTCTCGGAGGTTGAAGAAGTGGAAGTGTTGAGAGAAGAATTGGTCTATGACAGACCAATTTCACCCGTGAGTGTGTACCAATGCATGTATCCTGGCGTATCGTGGCAAAAAAATTGAACGTGCAGTTTACTTTTTTAGCGTGAATCGGCTAGTGAAGAAGTGATCTGGCAATGAACCCAATCTCCATCCTTGACCGCGTATCATCGCGATGGCATATCGCGTGCGTTGCTACACGACTCGATATCGTAGTCACCTGGCGTATGAATAAATAGCATATCCATGAACAGTGGCGTAGCGTCGGAGGGGGGGGGGGGGCGAAGGAGGAAGGGGGGCATGTGCTCCCCCACATTTCAAGAAATGAAGCAAAAAAATGAGATGACAGTGGCGTATCGTCGGAGGGGGGGGGGGGCGGTTGGGTGGTGCTATCAACATGCTCCTCCAATTTTCAAGAAAAGAAGCATGAAATGACCCATGAAGCGCATAACATAACCCGGTGGTTCAGAGGTACCTTGCCCCCCACTTTGTCCATTCTCTCCCGCACCCCTCCTCTCCCTCTCCCATCCCTCAGAGTGGGAATCACCCAGAGAGGAACTCTCCGAGAGTTCAAACTTTCCATTCGTGCTCGGCACTCTTGGATCTGGGGTTATAGGGAACGAACGGAGATGCAGAGAAGAAAAGACAAAAAAAAACAGCCAAGCACGAAACAGCAGTGTACGAAATTTACAATTGTATGCTGCATATCAAATTTACTTCTTGAATCTAGGAAATGGGGACATTGCCAATGAAGCCCAATGAAATGGGTCATCTGGAACATCTCGTAAGTTCACATCTCCAAGGTGCTTATCGAGAATGAACACATTCTCGAATGGTTGGCGATAATTTTGCGATCGGATTTGTTGAGCAGGAGGCGCAACTAAATGAGCTGGCCGAGAACCTTCGAAAGTGTGAGAAAGACCTCGGATGTGAGCATATTTTCCTTGTTCTCATCCATTTGGAAAAAAATGTTTTGGGAGGATTTTATTTCTGGGATTTCTGGACTCGAAACGCTGACCAGTCCAGTATTCCTTACAGTCGAGACGACGGTCGGAAGAATCGTCGCTCTTATTCTGAAGCTTCTAAAGCGAACTTCTTTTTGGCGGAAATTAACCTTAAAGTCCTATAATTTGAAAATGGCCAAAGTGCAAAAAGCTACCCTTACGAACCGTCCACCTCCCATGTGAATTTTGAACGAGGTGGATGTCTCCCCAGGCGGTATTTCCGAATAAATTAAATATAATCGATGAGGGCCGTTCAGATCATGTGCATTAACTCGAGACCGTGTACATAATGCATGTTCTCGATTGCCATCAAATTTGGCCTTGGTGTGCCGTAACCATTCGGCAGTGGGTGGTTGGGTTCATTCAGCAATCACGTGCGGGATTTAAAAAATGCTGCCTGGGATTCAGTTAACCAACAATTGTATGTTTTTTTGAGAAATCTTGAGGGCATGATTTCCATTGAACTTTGGCCTTCGAGCCTGGATAACGGTCTCACCTACAGTCATGCATGTCCATGGGGTTTTGTACCTGTGTTTCGTCCTCGAAACTATTTCTTTTAAAGGTTCGCCCTTGACAGGTTTAGTTACGTAGCAACCACGTGATTTCGAGGAACGAAGAGCGATTTCCCCCGCCCATACCGTTTCCATAGCTCCATCCATCCTTTGTTTCCCTGGCAGATACGCTGTGGATGTGAGGGAAGTAATCACAGGATGATCATAATAATCCTTCCCGATTGCCGAGGGGGATAAAACTAACTCGAGACAAAAGCGCGAAAAGCCAGTCAAGATGGAAACACCTAGAAAACTAAAAAGGTTTTAAGCCCAGAAGTTCGACCTTCCCCGCTTTTGCTCTGACTTTACTGGCAGGAAGGTAAAAAATGTTATTTTGCAAACTTCAATATGTACCTGTGGCTACACGATCACTTCTGTAGCCACAGGTTAACTACAGGAGGAAGCTCTGAAAAATCGCATTTAAGAGAGAGAAAAAAGGTGCCTATTGTGTAGGTCATGTGTAGCTATTTTTCATGCCAATTTCCTGGTAGCATTTTGAAAGAATATCGCCCCCACATCTTGTATGAATCATTCATTTATTACATGTTTTTATTAACTCTTCGGAGATTCTCATTATTCAGAAGTACATTTAATGCAATTATTCCTCTTCATCGCAATGTACGCCCGATCGAGTGCTAACTCCAATTACCGAAGCGGCTGTACAATCAAGTCCGTAAATTTTTTCTTTCATTTTTTAATATTTATTTCCGATAAATATGGAAATTGCAGGGACGTCCTTCCTTCGTAAGAAGAAAGCCCTGAAGGAACTTCATTGCCACCTGAAGAAGGAGAAGAAAAAAATCGAAAAGATGAAGAGAAAAAAAGAAAGTCTGCGCCTGCTGATGGAAAAAACAACAAAATTGCATCGGAGTATGACGTAGAAATTGGATGCTTTACGAGGACAAATCGATGCCCTTTCATTGTGATCCATTGCGTCGACTCGATCCCATTTTTTCCCCTTATAATGGTCGATCGAAGCAATAATTCCATGAAATCTATTCAAGTTCCAATTATCAACCTGGATTTGAGCTCTTCATCCACATGCGTGGATTTCAACTTTTTTCATCATTTCTTTTTTTCTATCCTTCCATTTATTTCTCTCT
>CAJPEV010004976.1:0-16123 GCA_905338385.1 Darwinula stevensoni
TTTCGTCCTGGTGTATTGAGCTGGTGTAGAAAGATGAAACTTGGTACATAATTACCTACCGGGATGCTGCGTGCAGAAAAATTCAGACTTTGGAATGAAATGCCCTGGGGCATGAATTTCAAAGGGAGATGTTTTCACATAATTTTTTTTGCATCAGTTAAACCGATGGACATGGAAAGCGGGAACTTGGCACGAATTTGACTACCAAGATAAGGAGTTATAGAAAAATGTTAAGTCTTGATACATCCCCAGGGGAACATTTCTCCAGGGGCGATGTTTAAAAAAAATGAAATTGTCATGGCGAATTGGACAGAAATGGAAAGGTGAAACTTGGTACTTGTATAAGTGATATGGTATTATTGAGTTGAGAGATTATTCAGCTTTCATGGTGCACCCGCTCCCACCATAGCTTTTGGGTGCGTCGGCTTTTACAAACATGTTTTTTCACCAGCGAAACGGGCAAACGAATCAGGTTGAAAATTTGAGGTTATGCAGTTCTCTGAGGATTGATTTCGGTAGAAAAAAAAGTACTTCTCGGTTAAAACGCCTTAAGGCACATATATTGCAAAGGGCGAATTTTCTCGAATTCCTGATACAGCAAAACAGAGGGCGCTAGAAAGTTTAAATTTGGCGAAGAAGATACTGATGTATAGCTGAGAAAAAAATATATACTTTTTAAAATTATATATTAAATGTCTTGAGTAGATAACTGACATAAGTCGCATGCTGAGTTGAAGAAAAATTCAACTTTGGTGATGCATGCCATGGGGGCCCACCTTTTCGCGGAACATATTTTCAAATAATTCTCTTTGCTTTCTTTGCTTCAATCCAATTCTTTGCTTCAATCAAACAGAGACACATGGAAAACTGAAACTTTTCAAGAACGTGACTGTTGAAGCATTGAGCTCAGGGAAAATGTCAAATTTCCAAAATATTGGAATTTGTGGGGGATATTACTTCAGGACATTACGTTTTCAAAGAATGTTTCATATCCTCGCGAATTGGGCAGAAATAGAAAAGTTGCAGCTGGCGCAAGCAGAACGGAAGTGATGTTAATTTAATTAAAAATTCTACTTTTATTGTACTTCTTCTCATAGCACAGCTTTTGGGTGGGCCGCTTTTCCAAATATATTTTATACCGCCAGTAAAAAGGGGAAAATCATGAGGCTGAAACTGTGTGGCATGGAGTTCCCTGAGTCTACATTTCAAAAGGAAAAACAATTTCTTTAAAACTCATCAGGGCACTCTTTTTTAAGTCCGATTTTCCTTAATTATATTTTGATCCAACGAAACATAGAAAGAAAATTTAATTTTTTCTCAGATGTACCTACTTGATGGCTGAGTACCAGAAAAATCCTACTTTTGAAATATGTTACATTAGCGTAGAATAGAGGAGTGAAGTATTTCAAAATTTATTCTCCACCCTTACAAAAAAGGGACACTTGAAAGGATTTCAAGTTAGGCACACTTGAAATAATGGAAGCAATGATTTTAATAAAAATTGAGACTTTCGTCCCCATATGTCACGTATTTCAATCGTGATGCACTTTAAATGCGTGTTTCCCATTTCGCAAATAATAAATGAGTTCATCATTATTCAACTTAATGGAGCGCCGAAGGCGCGACCATAGCGAGTTTGTTCGCCCAAAGGGGAACAAACTCGCTTGTATTAGATACGGACGATCATGAGTAGCTGACTGACTGAAACAAGTAGCTATTCGCATGCTGAGTTCAGGAAAATTTCCACTTTGGTGATGCATGCCATAGGGACACACCTCTCGGGGAACATATTATCAAACAGTTCTCTTTGCTTCGAACAGAGACACATGGGAAGCTGAAACTTAGCTAGAACGTGACCGTTGACGCACTGAGCTTAAATGTCAAACGTCAAATTTCCAAAATAGTTCTTGGCTTCATATTTATTGGGGACGTAACGTTTTAAAATAATTTTTCGTATCCTACTGAGTCGGGCAGAAATAGAAAATTAGCTGGCGCAAGCATAATGGACGTGATGTTGATTTAACTAAAAATGCAACATTTTGTGCGTCTTCTCAGAGCACAGCATTTGGGCGGGTTGCTTTTCGGAACACATTTTTTTCCGCCAGCGAAAAGGGGAAACTTATAAGACTGAAATTCGGTGGCATGGCGTTCACTGCGTCTACGTTGCGGAGGAAAGAAAAATTTTCGCTAAAACCCATCAGGGGACTATTTTTAAAATCCCATTTTCTTGAATTTTTTTTTTTAGTGAGCCACTGAAAGAAAGACAGAACATTAAAACTTCCCTCATAAGTACCTACTTCATGGCTGGGTACAGGAAAATCCTACTTTTGAAATGTTTCCTTAGCGCAGATTATAGGAGGGAAGTATTTCAAAATGCATTCTCCACCGCTACAAAAAGGGAGACATGAAAAGATTTCAAGTTAGGGACACTAGAAATAATAGAAGTAACGATTTTGATAAAATTCAAGACTTTCGTCCCTATGTGTCACGTATTTCAATGTGACGCACTTTAAATACGTGTTTGCCATTTCGGAAAGAATAAATGAATTAGTCACTATCCAAGGTCTCTGCGGAGGCTTTTATCTGTGACATCCTTCTACGCAGAACTTTGAAATTAGTCTCATTCTCTTCCTTAGATTCAATTCTAAACAATGATGTAAAATTCTTGATGATGCTACCACGGGATCTCTATGGGGAACGAATTTTGCGAAAATCTCGTCTGGTTGCGCCTCACTTGTGCCCCTCCCAAATCTGTCGTAAGCAACGCATCGAGAAATTCATATATCCGATTTTGCAACATGACCAATTGCATCTATGTGCAAAGTGGCGTCCAAATCTAATAGTTTTCGCGTGCTCTTTGAAAATACACTCTGAAATAATAATTTTATTTAAAGCTATTTTGAATTTCGGACCCGGATTGTTCGGGAACGAATAGGAGATGCTGTGATTTTTGTGCAATGATATTTAGGGACGACTGTCATGAAGGGCTGTGCCCAATTAACTGCTAAAATATTCGTAATTTTTTTATTTATAGTGAATTGACTGATGTGAAGTCGAAGAATCCTGCAGGAAGCGGTCACGTTTTCCCCTGTATGCTTCCTTCCTCGCATAATGCGCTCAGCTGCTTCCTCACATTATCTGACAGAATGACACACAACTCAGATGGTACATGAATCGTCTTTCTAGAATTACGGGTTATCGAATGGTGGGACTTTATCAACATTGAATTTTTTCCGCTGTTGACAGGCGTTTCTACCGCGTATTTATATTTTCATCGACAAGATCTCTGTTCCTCCAAATTAGGCAATGAGTTAATGAAAAGCATGGCTTCATTCAAATTACAAACACAATATACTATTTTTTCTCCCTGTATCCTTCATATCATCGAAGAAATTTCGATAGGAAATAACTGCTATAAATAAATGTTCGAATAAAAAAAAATATTTGTAAAAACCCAAATGGACCTTTAGGAAGCGGACGCGGTGAATCAGAACGACTGAAAGCAAGATTCGAAAAGAAACGAAGAAGCGAAGTACATTCTAGGTTCGTTACTGGTTATGGAGTTTGGATTTCCTGCATCTGTTTCAGCTCTACACCTGGGGAATATCCATCCCTCAGGCGTGAAGAGCTTTCTAAGCGCTTGTGCACTGACAGCATCGTAAACGCTGTTAGGTCCGCTTGAGAGGTTCATTGTAATTTTCCACATATTTAACAATAGAGCGTAGCCATTACAGGAAAAGCTCAGCATGTTGAAATCTGCTGTTTCAGCAAATCAACAGGGATTCGTCATAGAATCACCGGTTTTCAACAGTAGTCTCCGTTGAATCACTGTTGACATTTTTGGACATACCATTTTACCTACTCAAGCATCTATTCCTCTGGTTTATGGAACAGCTGGCAGAGCTTTCAATAAGGTTTCTGTGTCCGATCAGTTGTTTCGCAGAGCTCCAGAAACTTTTATGTAAAGGAATTTTCTAGGTGCTGCATTGAAATCCGTTTGCACTGGTAAATATGAGGAAAATATTTACATTTTTGTTCACGAGAATGGAAAATAAATCCTCTGATGGAAAAGGAAATAAACATTGATATAAATATTTCCGGCTCATACACTGAAAATATTATTCAAGTGTAAGTTCCAATAATTCGTTTCCGAATTGTTTAATTCAAATTTGAAGCCTCATTTATTTCTCTGGGGATGGAGGCCTGCTAGACTGGGATCTGATCACAGACGAGATTAGCGCGCGGTAGCTGAACAGTGCGGAAGTTAAATCAGTGAATGCCGAGTGAATCCCAAAATTGTTGCAACTGCAAAGAAAATGTGTTAGGCGAAAGTTTTTTTTTTTAAAGAGTATGGGATCCATTGAAATTCTGAAGGAATCTTGTGAACGAAAACAAATGAACTGAAATGAAATGACTGAAATAGAAAGTAACAATTTGCATTTGTTTGATTTCTGATCAAGTCTGATCAAGATAAATTGGACGAAGACTAAACTCTAAAAGAAGATGTATATGGAAATCCCTTCAGAGACGAAAAATAAAGTACAACTGGAGTTCCGGTGGCAATAAATGAGCCAAAACAAAAATTAAAATGATTTTTTAAAGTTAATCTACTATGAAATTGAGTTCACGACTGGAGTTTTGTCCCTTCGATTTCCTGTCTATACTTTTGCTTCTTGCTTTTCTTCTTGTACATGTTCTTTTACGTAACGCACGAGGAGAATGAATATATTTTTTGACAAACCCATCAGGCTCATATATTACCTACCTTTATGTGACACAAATGCAAAGGTCCTTAAAATGCCACATGCATTATTACAGACTTCCATTAAGTTTGTAACATGCCTCATGACGTGGATATATTACCAGTTGAATTAGAGGGAAGCCTTATTATTTTTTCGTTTACTCACTTTGATGGGGCCTCTGGAGGTTGGTCGAGCCAGAGATCAGACTGTTGCTCTAATCCTTGGACATGATACTGTATATTCCAGAGGGGTCTGACCAGAGGCGTATTTTACAGGAGGAGGAAGGCAGGGGAGGCAGCCGCCTTGAAGCCCCTTGAAGGTAGTTTTCTCCCCTGATATCGCTCGGGTGGGGTTTGGCGCCCCCACTCTGTTGCCCTGCTCCTCCCTGACCATTCAGCCAGAAATACGCCATTGGGTCTGATTCTATTAGGTTGGACTGATTGGAATAATTCAGGGTCGGTTTGGAGCCACATTGCCCGATTCAAATCTTCGCAATTTTAAATGTCGATTATTAAAAGCACCTTTTCGTCAACAACTGCTGGAGGGTTTCGCCAACGGGACGAAATGGACTGACTAGTCCGCCGCCAGTTTGGCACCGCTATTATATTCTAACAAAAGTTTTATAAGTATATGTCATTCAAATGAGACAAAACGCTAAAATTTTGCATTGCCATGATTCAGAAAAATAATATTGGGTGATTCCGGTCATCTAAACCCATCCCGTTTTCCATATACACCAATTTTAATCGAGTTTTGCTCCTTACTATTCAGACGAGACACTGTACGAATTTGGAACTCTCAACATTTCTCATGTAGAAGAAGGGGTTCTTATTGTCATTGGAAACCCCTAATTTCCTTTAGCAAGGGTTTTAGTTCGGTTCAGCCTGAGAGCATTCAAAAGAGACACAAATTCGAATGTCGAACAGTCACGCTTTGGAAAAAATTAATTGTGCAAAAAAAAATTACCCTTGCACATCGAGAAATCCCCGATATGGTGCATGCAAGTTTTCGGTGGATTCTGCCCAGCGGTTGAAGGAGACATGATGTTTGAATTTCAAACGGCCAGGTATATGTGGTAGAGCTCTTCTGCAAGGGATGCATATCGATTTGTTAAGACCGACTCCCCAATCAGGGGTTTAGCTCCGTTGACAAGTGTCGGGTCTGGTGTTGGCAAATACTTCCCAGAGACCAACAGTTTGAAGTTTAGACACCTAAGCGGCCCGCGGGTCGGCCTGATCAGGGTGTGGGGCGTGATTCCACTCAAGCGGACCTGGTCGGGTTCGGAAAAATTCATCCGTGCAAGCCTCTGACGGCGGAGAGGTTTGAGAAGACCAAGGAAAAGGAACAGAAATAAAGAGGGGAATCAAGCGTGTAGTATTTAAAAAAAACAACGGAGGATTGCTGGCGCCACAAATCCCTGGGCAGGGGGAAGGAAAGGGAAAAAAAGCCTAGGCAGGTGAGAGACTGGAAGAGGTGAGGGGGTGAGGAAATGATTGTGCATCGTCTGCTACAATTAACATATACAGAATCGATTATGAAATCCCACCATTCGATAACCCGTAATTCTAGAAAGACGATTCAAGTACCGTCTGAGTCGTGGGTCATTCTACCACATGATACGAGGAAGCAGCTGAGCGTAGTAATCGAGGAAAGAAACCTACAGGGGAAAACGTGACCGTTTCTTGCAGGATTCCCCGACTTGACATCAGTCAAAACACTATAAATAAAAGAATTATGAATATTTTGGCATGTAATTGGGCAGAGCCCTTCATGACAGTCGTCCCAAAATATCGGTGTACAAAAATCACAGCATCTCCTATTCGTTCCCGAGTAATCCGGGTCCGAAGTTTAAAATAGTTTTTTTTTATTGTGATTTTCCAGAGTATTTTCAAATGGCACGCGAAAACTGTCCATAAGATTTGAACGCCACTTTGCATATACATGCAACATGTTGCAAAATCGTATGTATGAATTTCTCGATGCGTTCCTTACGACGGATTTGGGAGGGGCAAACCTGAGGCGCAACGAGACGAGATTTTCGCAAAATTCGTTCCCCATACAGAACCCGTGGTAGCATCATCAAGAATTTTACATCATTGTTTAGAATAGAATCTAAGGAAGAGAATGAGACTAATTTCAAAGTTCTGCGTAGAAGGATGTCAGAGATAAAAGCCTCCGCAGAGACTCATCGAAATTGTGACCTTTGAGCTTACTTTCTGTCCACACCGGTAACCTTGGAGTCTCGAAAAGTGGCTCTTGGTACCCTCCTTCGAGGTCCCTAGCAATAATTATACAGCGGAATTTTGATCCAGGGGGGTCAATTTTTATCTTTTATACGTAGCTTCCAACCTCAACCCCCTGAAGACGCGGGCTGCATGACAGTTTCTTGGATTTTTTTTCACTGCCCTTCCTCTTTTAGCGTTCTTCAGTCCTGCCCCTTTTCTGCAGGCTAACGCCCCATTGTCTAGCCAATCTCTGTAAGGTTTGTTTCGGGAGCGGGGTTCATTCTCCCATCGCCTAGATTGGTTTGGGTGGGACTGGCAAATTTGCCACCATTGATATCTATTAGAATGATATCCACTGCAGCAAATGTAAATTCTCTTGGTTCTTTTTCCCGATTTAAGTATACTTGCTCATTTTTCCAGTCTTCCAGTTCCACTCTTTCCCTTCCTTCCCCCATTTGCTGGCGTTTTAAAACTTCTGAATCCATATCCCACTAACTAATTTTTCTATTATTTCTCCCAATTGAAGGGAGATGCTCCCTGTCTTGAGTTTCTAACAGCTTCTTTTTTATTTTGATTTCCAAGCACGAGGTGGACTCAACAGCGTACATCAGATCTTGGAATGAGGTGTGCTCGGTTAAACAGGAGCATTTATTTAGGGAATTTTGGCATTTGACGCCATCATGAATACCGTTGACAATTGTACTCCGTACACAATGGCAAAAGTGCCCTTTCTTCGACGGTTCAGGAGGAAGTGAAAAAACCATTCCATACGACCCTTCACTAAGTGTCTTGAGAGGCCTTTCTGACATTGTACCGGTGGTTTCAACTGGGATTGCGTCCAATCTCTTGATGGGAGGTTACACTTACCATTCTCAGTAGAAATTGCTAGTCCTATTATCTGAAATTTCAACATCAGGTATTAGAATCAGTATGGCTCAAGCAAAGCTTTCCTATTCATTCCTGAATAGGAAAGCCAAATTTCTGATTTAGAGTGAAGCTCTGATAACTGTATCCAGAGCATAGTAATGGTTGAGAGGCTACTTTAAGGCCAAATGGCCATCGAGCATCCCTTAGGTGGCAAAGTGCTTCTCTTAGGCGGAAATTTTATTTAAAATGTCACTTGTCGCCTCTCATGGACACTGACATCGTTCAGTGTTACATCAAGAGAAGTCGTTAGGGGCGGATAATTTGCAGCTCAAGCTGAAAATCAAAGTTTATTCTCCAATTCTAGAGTAGTCCGAATAGTTCATCAATTTAGGTAATGGTATGCTGAAAACCCCAATTCGGAAGAAGATATAATTGAAATTAATCCAGAGATTTTAATAGAATTCCTTAGGTTCAAGGGAGTTTTTATTTCAGAGCAGGGGTCAGAAATACAAAAAGGATCCAAAAATGATAATGCTTTGAAGATCAATTACGGAATTCTCAATCGTTAACATGTAGACGTTAAAGTATACTATAGCGTTGTTTAGTATAAGTATAGCGTTGGTTCAATAGATTGGGAGAACGAACAATTATCAACTTTCCTACCAAGTTTTTGAATACCCCCACTCATCCGAAGTGGGGGTAAATACCCCCACTGGGAGTAAATACCCCCTTTTCAGATGAGATGAGTGGGGGTAAATACCCCCACTCATCTCATCTGAAAAATCGCAAATCTGAAATCGAAATGACAAGGTGAAATCGGTGCCACGCCCCTTTCTTTTCCGGAATTTTAACACGAGGAAATGACTTTGTAACGTCACAATACTCCTAGTGAAAGCCCTGAAAGACAACGTGATTGTTTACGAATATTTACTGGATTAGCGCAGGGTTAAAGGGTCTTCATTCCTAGAATAGATTTCGCTCCATTGGATCCAGATGTTTGTTTTACAATTATTCTTTTAAATTGAAAAAAAATTTACCTGGCAATCACCATCCAGATCTCCGAGTCGAATTGTTACTCTCTAAACTCCCGCGTGTGCAACGCCTTCCGACTCATGATTACATACGTGTCTTCAAGGAATCGGTGGGGAAGGAACACCTGTTTCAAGGTATTAATATGCCATTATACCTTTCACAACAATGAATTATTCGGAATCAGGAGAGAGAGCTGCAGGTGTAGAAGAATAAGAATATGGCTTTTGAATGATCCAGCTAACAAAAGGACCATCCTTCCATGTAACACTGACTTGAAGACCATTTTCTCTAGCGAACTGATCCACGGCTTCCTTCACCATGGCATCGACCCAAGTCCCATTGGAACACAATCTCCATTCGTTCATGTTTTCTTTTGGTGTAAGCCATTCCCAAATTCGCCAGTCCTTTTGGGAGGCTGACATTACTTCGGTCTTAAAATCCTCTATATCCAAATAATCATGCCCTGCCATTATCCCTCCCGGAATCAATTTAGGCCAATAGAGGCTGATGTCTTGGTACGTTCCGCAATAATCATGTCTTGCGTCCACATATATATAATCAAGGCTCTCGTCTTCGATGTCCTTCACTGCTTCGTTGGTCCAGTTTCGTTTCACCACCAGCTTCTGTTTCCATGGAGACAGAATCTTCATTGTTTCTTCATAAAAGTCCTCGTGCACTTCATTGGCCACATTGGAGACATCGTGGTAATGGTCCTGATGCTTCCATATATCGATTAGAATATACTTGGAGCATGAAGGCCATCGTTTCAGGGTTTCAAATGCAAATGCTCCCCTTTGTACCCCCAATTCCGCTCCCGCCGTGTAGCCCCTATCTTGAAGAATAGAACCTATTCCATTGCGATCTTTTGGTGGAACGAGAGCCTGATTCACCTCTTTAAGGAGGCACTCACGTGTTGGGGATGGCAGCAAAGCGACTTCCATTACTGGTGAATATAAGCAGTAATGACTGAGGTAGAGTAATGAACATGTGAAAGTGATGAATGTGGCGATGAATCTTCTGTTACTGATTATTTTATAGAACAAGGTATGATTCTTCATTGCGTATGCTACCAAAGAATAGAAGGAGGACTCACTGTAGCCTGTAAAGAACGCTGGCACTGACTCCACATATAGTGGCCGATGAAATTAAAATTTACGTGACTTTTCATTAATGACCAGCACAAAATGATTATAATTACTTCATGACGAAAGAAAGGTCATTTCACGATCCTGCTGAGAGCAGCAACGAATTTTATTGATACACATACAAAATGAAGGAGCCACTTAACAACATGACCATGCCCAATCGCATGGAATAATGTTGTAATGTGTTGATAACGTATTTGAAAATTTACTTTGAACTTTATTCATTCAATATATTGTTATTTCAATATACGAGGTGTGGCTATAATGCTTCCAGACTGGTTTGATTGCTCAACTTTGAGAGAGAGGGGGGGAGTGGGGATATGATTGTAACATGGGGGAGAGCCTTAGCTAATAACTGGGCAAATTTCAGTGTGGTCTGACCAGTGCGCTGCGAGCAGCGTCCGTTAAGGTAGACCGTATTTTGTGCGCGTTGGCGGATTTGAAATGGAGCGTAATCTCGAGAAGAGAACTAATGAAAAATTTTGGGCAAACAGTCAACCAGGTGTTGTACATGAACGTTTTGAAGAGGTTGCGTGAGGCTGTGAGAAGGAGAAGCGGCCATCGGTTGAAGGAGAACTCGTGGATCCTGCATCACGATAACGCGTCGGCTCACACAGCGCAGTCTGCCAGGGAGTTTTTGGTCGCCAAACGGATCACTGAAATGGATCACCCACTGTATTCACCCGATTTAGCCCCAGAGACTTTTGACTATTTCCCAAACGCAAAAAATTTTTTGAAAGGCCAACGATTTCAAAGCATTGAAGACTTTCGAACAAATATGACACAGGCTCTGAAAGACATCCCAAAGGAATACTTCCACCGCTGTTTCCAGCAATTGCAGCATCTTTGGGATAAGTGTATCAGTTCTGGAAGGGAGTACTTTGAAGGCGATGAATGTGATTAATTTGTAAGTTTAAAAATAAATTTTCAAAAATAAAAGTCTGGAAGCTTAATAGCCACACCCCGTATTGTTATTTGAATATATTGTTGTTTAAATATAAATTATTGTTGTTTTAAAATGTAACTCTAAGTGTAACCTTTCTTTGGCCCACCCTGTACACGCAGTATGTACTAGTTAGTTTCTTAGCCCTTCCGCCAACACACTGTATTAACGCGCCTTCTTCGCTCAGAGATCTAAACAATATATGATACGTGCTAAACATCCATTTTCGATTCTTATGTCTGCAAAGGGGTTATACTCTTTGGGTCATGATTATTTTTCACTATTGGTTGAAGCTACGTCTGGTTATGTGAAGGCATTGCCAGCAAACATGTAAACCATTTTACCAGCATGAACCAAACACAGATTCTTCATTTCCGCCAAAAATTTACTCTTAATTTTTATCTTTCATACGTTGCCACCTAAAGCAAGACTATAAGAATAAGTTTTTCATACATTGACACTTAAAGCAGGGCTGGAAACGTTTCTGATTCAATGAAGGAGATAAATAAAGAAACTTGACACTTTGAGCAGAAATACCTGTTCGATTGCTGAGTACATATCCTACTTTTTCAAAATGAACCTTTAGGGCAGATTATGGAGAGATTTGAAGTTGACAACCCCAGAAACAAGGTGAGTAATTATTCCAATAAAATTATAGGTTCGTTCTCTCTCAATACAAATTCCTATGGGCACATACTTTTAATAGGTTTTTCCCACAATGAAACTAAATTATTGAATGAATCACTGTCCTGGTAATGGAGCGCCGAAGAGGCGACAATAGGGAGTTTGTTTGCCCGAAGGGCAAACAAACTCAAGATAACTATTAATTGAAATATTCAAACAAACTATAAATAAATAATTCCATGGCACCTGCCGGTATTAAAGATATGAGGTTGGATGAACCACATCCCAGACATCATACTCGCCTAATTCTGAAGGACACGGCGAATGATGCTGGCCGTGCTCAAGATTTCTGTACGCTGGAAGATATCGAGTGAGGTTTCACACTCCAGCTTCCTGATATGTCCTTTGATGTCTTTCAGGACGACACTAGTTGTGGCAATGATGATCAGAATGATGGTGGTCTTCATTCCGCACAACTGTTCTACTTTCACTTTCAATTCGGATTATTTCTCTAGCTTCTCCCTGGTTTTCTCTTGGAGGTTGTTAGCTGGGAAGCTCACATCTACGAAGAGGGGGGTCTTCTTCTCCTTATAGATCGTGAGATCTTGCGTATAACAGCATATGGTGCAGTCCGTCACTTCTTACGTTTTTGTGGTGGTTCTCCCCTGTCTAGCTCAATCAGCTGATGAACCGCTGACTGCTCCTCAGCGATGACGTCCAGGAAATGGAATATGGTTGGATGGTTTCGGCCAATTATACTGTTCCCCAACTTGTTGTGCCACCCCTCGAAGTGGTTATTGGTGCGAAGCTAGTATCCGAGCACTTTGTTCCTCACATTCCAGGATTTTGGAGGGAACATTGCTTCCTTTCTCGGTTTGCCTCTGGGGTGCCGCCCATCTACGAACGTCTCCCGGAAGTATGCAGATATTGGTTCTGTTCCTGTAGGTATGCTCTCAAGGAGTTCCTCGAAGGAATTGAGCAGTGAGTCACAGGGGACAAAAGCTAGGACTATGAGCATCGTAATGTGCAAGTAGAAATTGTCATCGTAAATGTGACTTTGACACCTTGTGCCTGAACTTGCCACCACACGCACTGGTAGAAATGGAAGAAACAAAATTCATGTGTCACATTCGGCAGAGTATCACAGATAGCTGGGATTACTTCAGAATCCTAGTCGGAAATGAAACATTGAAGTGCTGGCGTCAGTCGTTGAGCCGACATCGCACGAATGATGGCATGGGAGATGATTGAATAAGATGTGCAGTTCTTCTCAGCCATCGGGCAATACACCAGTGGAACGATGGCACCCTTCACCTCTGCATGGATGGTGTATACTTGCTTGAACTAATACTTCTGGACCAACGCCAAAGTTACCGTCAGCATACCATCGCTTTGCTTCAGCAAAAGTATGATCTTCAGATATGCAAAATCTAACAAATCTAAATGATTTGTCTCAAGCAATCTTACCAGCTAAAAACTTGAGATTCGACGACGTGGCAATGACAATAATCCTGTTTCTTTCTTTCTTGTCCAAAGTCACCCAATTTCCCCCTTCAAACTGGCAAAAATTCCTGGGAATATCGAAATCTTCAACAGATGAGGGTAGAGGGGGCTGCTTTGTCCGACTTTGGTGTTGTACAATACGTTTCATGTTGGAGATGGTCGGGAGGTATGACTTGTGTCTCAGAGGAACTCGTGTGATCTGCAAAAGTTTCGATAGATGAATCATATATTACAGACCATGCAACTAAAGAGAAGGGAATTGTCATGGTGATATCAATCGGAAATGGAACGATATTTAGAGGAATGGCTACCAAAACTCAGCGAAGATCAGAATGCTATGTTTATTTGCATGGTATATAGTATAGACAAATTGAATGACGCCGCAAAAATAATTTTTTTTGATTAGCCAAGTGGAGCAGGCTAAACTTTATTAATACGACTGATCGCATCCCATCTTAGAACTACATCCTGCATGAAGGTCCTGGACTTTTGCCGAATTTATTTTTGGCCCAGGGGACCACCAAGTGCTCAAGAACGGGTTTGACTTTGAACATCCTGTTCATCTTGACTCCAGGAGCACGAAGGCAAGGGGGGGTCTTGCTGGTGCCCGTGATCCTGGCCCAGACTATGACACAGGCCGGATTTTGGTTCCAGAAGGCTTTCTTCAGCTTTGTGGGGAACTGAGCGATGTCCTTAGCAAGGACCTTGTCGTTGTGGCGGTTGTGGATGCTCTGGACCGTGACGTTCTCGTCCGTGAAGATCAAGTTTTTGAGCGTGTCCTTTTTGAGGTCCTGGAACTTCTTTTTGGCAAAGGCCAACCACTTGACTTTGGTCGGCTCTGATAAGACTTGCCACTTCTGCAGAGAGTAGGGCTTCATCTTTAGATCGTTCCTGGGCATTTTTCTATTTGTGGCCGCGCTCATTTTGCACTCCATGCCATCTGGCTCATGCTTCTCCAGGGGTTTCGGTGAATCTTGCCTTGACAGCCTTTATGACTGCTGGAGTGCTCTGGGACCTCGGACGGCTGCTCCTAGTACGCCTGTCTGCAGTACCAATCTCCTTGAATCGCTTTACGACTCTCCAGATGAATACCTTCTTGATATCGAGGTTCTTGAGGGCCTTGATAATCTCGCCTTTTCTCTTTCCAGCCTTGTGCAGCTCCAGAATGGCGTCTCGTTTAGCATCCGTTGTGCCAACTTTTTTTTATTTGAATCGTCCAGCCAACTTTTCTTTTTTTTAAAGAACTACATTAAAAAATGACAAATTGCAGATAGGAACGTTTTTTTATTTAAAACGCCCAATCTTTCATCACGTCAATATTGTGGTTACCGAACTTAGGACGCACCCAGTGTAATTCCTGTCTTTCCTTCCAGTTCCTGCCAATTGTCTAAAACCTGGTGTCATCTATTAGTAGAAACTGGGTCATGAATGTCCACGAGCTGGCAACAGATCGTCCACAAATAGGGAACTGCGTGAAAATCCACACATTCTCATTAAAATACCTGTTGTAAGATAAATTCGCAATAAAAACTCAATAATACAATTTTTAGGCATTCCTCCCTCGCACCTTTAAAATGAAGGTGTTTAAGAAAATGTTATCATGGACCTCATACAACATATAGCATGAGGCTTACCAAGTAACAGATCGCAGTACGTCGTTTGGTGTTCCATTGGTGTCTCCAATTCCCACCTATGGCTGACACGTCTTTGTATGTAAATCTTTAAAAAAATGTGGAAGTAACAGCAGGAACGTACGGATATCACTTCAGAGTTTCAGTGCAGTAATTCCTCGTAGACTGTGTTGACTGTATGGGGAATTCTGTCACTATCTTCATACCTATTTTTCGGCACAAGAATGAATACTTTAATGACGTCCCTTTTTCGAACTCTACCTAATGCTACATACATGAGAAAATACGTAATTCCGTAAATTCTGCCCAACGGTGTCCAGTGTTTGCCCTTGAGATTCATTCATAAAGAGCATTCGCTAGTTTCAAAGGATTTCGTCTTGTCATTATTTATTATCCCAACCGACAAGCTAGGAATTTGGATTGGATTCTAGGAGTTATTACTTTACTGCACTTACCGCTTTTATTGCCAGGAATCTGTCCTTCAATCAATAATCTAGAGGTTTTGCAGTAAAAAAATGAGTTCGTGCCATTTACTATTTATCCTGAAAATGTAGATGAAATGCCGTTTCTTACTACAATACAGAGTGCACCATCTTTCAAAGTCCTATTGTTGGGAACACCTAGCTCAGTGTGTGTGCGTGTAGAAAGTCAGCATCGAAATTTATAGCATCAGAATTATCATCACAGACCAGCAAATCTACATTCTACAAGTTGACAGACTCCCCATCCAGTCTATTGAGTACAAAATAATAGATTTAATATATGTTACTATTTATTACCGATATATGGCCCTTGTGCAGTATTCATATGTAGTGTTTAAAACAGATATTGGGTATGCAACATCATTTAGCGAGTCGTATGGAATGATTCCAGGTATTTGAATCAATGGCATCGCATGTGCTTCCTCGTTGGCCATATATCTAGTAAGAATGCAGACCATTGCATGAACCACCTTCTCTACATGGACGACCTGAAACTCTACGCCTCCAACGAGAAACAAGTCGAAAGCCTTCTCAACGTCGTCAGCATATTCTCGAAAGACATCTGCATGAAGTTCGGACTCGACAAGTGCGCGAAGATCTCTATCCACCGCGGAGTTCTTAATCCTATGGGAGATATCACCACCACCAACGACGAACAACTCCGAGAGCTTACGGCCCCTGACCGATAAGTACCTCGGTGTGGAAGAGAACTCTTCCGTGGCTGTCAAACGCACGAAGCAGAGACTGACGACTGAATACAAACGTAGAGTCCGCCTCGTACTAAAGACCGAGCTGTCCGGCAAAAACAAGATCTCTGCCCTCAACAGCCTTGCCACACCTGTCCTCAACTACAGCTTCGGAGTTATCGATTGGTCACCTACGGAACTACAAGCCATCGATCGAGCGACCAGAAAAATCCTGACCATGCA
>CAJPEV010004977.1:0-17876 GCA_905338385.1 Darwinula stevensoni
TGAGGTCCCTTACAACAATTATAGAGCGGAATTTTGATCCAGGGGGGTCGATTTTTATGTTCCCGTAGTACCTTAAGCATCGACTGTTATCCCTACAAGTGCCACTACCTGTTCGAAAAGACTTGGACCTGATCCAATCCTCTGAACAACTGTTTATTTCAACGAACCTGAGATGTTCCCGTGCAAAAAGTTGCAGGCATTTCATCCGCCGGTGATTTCGGAGGAGATGAAGGCGACGTTGGAGGTGATCCGAGTGAAATGGGAAGGCGCCAACGAACACGGCTCTACACCAGTAGAGTCCACGCCCATTGCGTAGGCTATGCCGTTGACATACAGGTCCAGTGGTCCGCCATTGTCTCCCTGCAAGGATGTTCGAAGCCTCAAATCAATACTTTTTATTCGAAGGGGGACGCAATCAGCCCACTGGAACATATATTCAAGGAAAAACAGCTGAAAACGCAACAGAAAGGTGAAGACTCACCTCACAAGTTCCAGTCTCCGGTGTGACACCCATGGTGCATATGATCCCCCTGTCGTACTCAGTCGCGCAATCGTCCTCGGGAAGGTTGGTTGCTGTCACTTTCTGCAGAACGTCGGTCGCACTCTTGCCATCTGTCGTGATGGCGATCCAACCGAACATCTCGATGGTGCAGGCTCGTGGATCGTTCAGGCTGTCGGGACCTCGGGATGCAGATCGGCTGGATGGAGGGCGTGAATTGCAGGGGCGAAGCCAGTTCGATCACGGCGATGTCGTGGCCCAGTGCGGGGTTCACTGCAAAGGACCAAAAATTCTTCACTCCTCCTAGAGAGCCCTAGCCTGATAGCACTTCCTGGTGGCTGGCGCGGACCCACCCAAACCAATCTTCCCTTCCACTACTTCAACTGCGTGACTGAACTGCCACTCCAACCGCCCGTCAGGAATTTCTGCAGCCCTCTTGTATATTCTAATTCGCCAAACTCCATACACTATTACTGTAAAGAGCAGGTGTGGCAGTAAAAGATAATTGAACAAAGAAAAAAAGAGCGGCTGACTGAATGACTGACGCTAATCCTATGTTCTAAATCTTATGGAAGGATGAAACGTGGTACATGTGTGTAGAGTTACAAAAACAGGTAACTAAAGTATATTTAACAGAAAATGTTGACTAGGAGATCAAAACTATCTCATACGGGTCGGGGAAAGCCAATTTCATTTCAAACAAGAGAGGCACTTAGACGTTACCGTAAAATAAATTAATCTATTGACAGTCGCCAGTCAAATTCAATACTGATGATCACGTTGTGTACTGAACGCAATGATGTCCCTCGAAGTTTAATTCAACATAAAATTGACCAGTTTTCAAATCTTCATTATCGTGAACCTTCTCAACGTAAAGATCATTTAGATAACCCCACGATGAAAAAGAAATTGAGGCGGAGTGATGTTAGGTTAGGTCTTCGTAGAGGCCATTCGATTTGATAGGCCTCGAAGGGCCATCCTCGAAGGATCCATCGACCTCCAAATTTATGATGATCATTACCTGACTGGAAGAACGCTGAGCCTATCGGTAGTCTGTCGTTGCTTCGTTATTTCCATCAAATTTCTTCAATCGGAATTAATTTGGCAGTGTCTAAACACTTTTCCAGAGAGTGAACTAGCTTGAAATTCCCAGAAAAAAAGGAATTAACTTCTGTCTCGGCAAGAAGGACATGATTAAAAAATACAGGGTGTCCACGATGTCCTTGACACATTACGAACTTTAATAACGCAAAAAAAGTATGATAGGAACGACAATTCGCTTTTTGCGTCAGATAGAGCACTTCAAAGAGTTTGTGTTGAACCCATTCTTACGCTCACGCGATGCTCTTCTGATTGCCTTTATTGAACTTCTGAGAGACGCTTTCTGAATCTGAGCCATATTTTCATCAGACACTGAAGGCCGTCCTGCACGTTTCCTGCTGAAAGCGCTTTCCCGTTTCCAAAAATTTGTCACGCAAGTTTTTCATTGAGTTCTCAGTCGGTGGGTCTTTCTGGTACACTCCACAGTAATTACGCTGCGCGGTACCACCAGACTTCGACTCCGCAAACCAATAGACACATTCGGCTTTTTCTTGCGGAGTCACCATTTTCTGTGAAGTGCTGTTTCATACTCCCAAATGAAATGAAAGAAAATAATGGGCTAAACACAAGCTCTTTCAGGTGCTCTATGTGATGCATGAAAAGGATTGTTGATTGCCATACTTTTTGAGCTATGAAAGTTTGTAATGTATCAAGGACTTCGTGGACACCCTGTATTATGAACTCTCGTCTCTGGATAGAATTGCCTTGTCTTTTGAATGGTGCGAACTTCGTGTAAATTTGTTTGCGACTGTGTCTCATGCGAACTTAAACTAATTAATTTAACGAATTACTTGGCTATGATTAGATCTACTTCATTATCGATACCGCTGGGGGAGGTTCGTCAACTCTCGACTGCAAGGCCTTGTGGAATCGCACTGCAGGAGTGGTAACTTTAAAATATGGATAGGAAGAGGTTGATTTTTTCATTACTGCTTCCTTCTGTTAAAAATAATTAGTAGCGACTTCAGGAGGACAGGTGAAAAGCAGGGAAAGGTAATTAAATTCTCATAAACTTACCTGTGTTGTTGGAGTATATTAAAGTTCATGGCGGGAAGGGGGGAAGGAGTATATTAATGGGAGAACAGGGTTGTCACGTATTTAGAACATCCAATTTCCTTATAGATTCTCATTGCAATGCAACAATTAAGTAATGAGAAATGATCGTGAGGTATTGCAAGCAACAATGCATGGAAATAATGTGGTGCCAAATTTTAGACAAGGGAGAGATACATGCACTTCCAAAAAAATTGAACCCAAGAGTTATCTGAGTTCGACTTGATCTGCCCGACAACCTTGACCTCCCATTCCACCTCCTTTGCCCAATCTCTTGAAGTCCCACCTGTAGCACTTTGTTCAATGCCCCTTCTTCCTCGGCTCTCGTCTCCGATCAAATCCGTCAGTTCTACTTTTGAACAGCAGGACCTTCCCCTCTTTGTTTTGCAGTTTTTAAGCAAGCATTGAATTACACAACCCAGAACAAGGCAAAGTCACGGGCTGGGAGCGCATCGCCGGTCCTTATAACCAATCAATGCCGATATTTCGCGGAAAACGCTCACTCGGTTTCATCATGTTTTATTTGTTTTCCCCTGGACCGACAGTACGGGATTAGTTCGTCGACTTATTTCTCCTGTAAATTGTTTCCGGATGCCCATTCCAAAGAAAGACTGAACAGCCATGAAGGTGCTACTGAAAGAAAAACGCTGGGGGCAAGAATACAGTTGAAGAGATTATTATTATATTAACTGATATGAACTAGATCATCTCCTGTATCAGTTTCCTCTTAGGAAACATCCATAAAGCAGGCAGCAGTGTTCCAAGCTCCCAGCGATCAGTAAATAGCGCAATAAATCATTGGAGAAACATATCGAAAAGAGTTGTTGAAAATAGATGCTTCTTTAAATTAATGCGAAGTTAAGGTTTTGCATTTGGGTCAGTTCAGTTTTGAGCCACGAAAATTCAGAGTGCCTCTCGAAAGAATTTAGTTTCTCCACGATCATTTTTCCAAACGTAGCCACATTTTGAAAGAAAACCTGACATAGGTGGAAATATACATTAATAAAAATTGGCTCTTCAATCTTGAAAATGACTATTTCCAGCGTTCTAAAAGACAGTTTAGGCTTCTTGGACCACCCTCTATAAAAGCCTGATGAAGTTTTCTTTTGGGCCTACTCCCAAAATACTTCATGTTCACGTGTGAATTTCCTTGCATACTACTAATAGGGTAAATTAGGACCGGTTCGTCTGCCGTTGAGAGGACCGGCCATACTGGCATTTACCAGAGGTGCCAGAAACCAGTCCGGCCCTGATCAGTCTTTCTTCATTCTTTTTTATTTTAGTCATTTTCTAAAAAAAAAGTGCACATGTCCCCTACCGTCACGACGCAACGGTGCTAATACGGAAGAACATCTCGCACATTTCGCTTCGAGAATACTATTGTCTCTTACAATCAGGCCTTGAAGATGGATGCAATCGAGTTTTCCTCCTATCCCTCTCCCATTCCATCAAAGGCCATGGGGCAATTGGATGCAGACAAAACCAGGAACATTTCGTACAAGCTGATCATTATGGGACGGATCGATCACAGTTCCAGAATCGTACAAAAAACGAAAGGGAGCCACAGACATGAACATTTACTGACCGAAGCAGGTCAGAGGCACTTTCATGGTAGAAATAATGCATTACTACTGTTTTGTTTTGGACGGCAAAAATATGGCAAATTAAACGTAGTTTCCTAAAATTTAATTTCACTGCCAGAAACCTGCTGAAAATGGCAGAGAATGTTCGTAAAGCTTCATTTTTAAGTTAGGGGAAGCCCTTGACCGGAGTAATATTTCACATTTCATGGGAAAATACGGAGCGAAAGATACTTACCTACACTCCTTGTCATTTCTCCAATTCCATGAAAACCAATCCCTGCGACAATGGTACAGGGACATTGATGCGGAAAATTTTATCTCTGAAACTTTAACCCTTTGGGGTCCGAGTTTTTCTTTTACTGTCTGCACGTGCCGATCCGAATTTTTTTCACTCCCTCAAAGGAATAAGAAAAAGTGCTTGACTGGAACGTTCGTAGAAATGGGGCTGTGCGTCCAATATGTTATTCTAAACATTTCAAGCTATTTTCGTTCTAGGCATATCAACTTCGTTATGTCGCACGTTTAAAGCATTTCTTGCTTCTTCTTCGGACGCGTGTATGAGTGTATGAGTCACAAGTGACGCACTCTAGTCTTTCCAAAAACAACTGTCTTCAATTTATGAAGGAAGGGACCAAGTCCGGCGAATACTCTGGATGGGGTAAAACTTCCCAGCCCAGTTCCGAAATTGTCTGACAAGTCATCTTCGCAACACGTGGACGAGCGTTGTCATGAAGAAGGAGAACTTTGTCGCGTTTGGGACGCAATAAGCCGTTCTTTATTAAACTAGGACTCAACATTATTATATATATATATATATATATATATATATATATCAGAGATGGCCGAATATGGACTTCAAGTAGAAAGAGGACTTTTTTCGGTGTACTGTATAAGGTATTTTCATGAGAGTCAGATTTCGTGCCTGCACGGTTTCCCGTGCCACAGGCAGACTTCACCACCCAGTCTGCTTACACAGCATGCCCTTCATTCCGAGCCTTTCCACCTGAATGTACGTATCTGCGCAGGTCTGCGAGGGGTCTCATCATCATCAGAGACCTCGAGTTCTCGAGCTTAGAGGCCTAAGCGGACTAAGGGTCGACCAAATTAGCCCAACACGATTCGCGGCTTGGATTAGAAAGGCCCGGCCCTTTATCGAGTTCTTGGTCCGGTGCGGGCCACGATTCGAATCGGGGCGATCGAGTTTCATCTCAGAGCAGTCGATCAGTGGAGGCCTACGACGCGCAGCACCACAGGAGGACGCATACCGAAAACGCGTCCGCAGAAAAAATTGGTTTGGAGTTTTGATCCAATAAGTATGGCCTCTAGGTCCTAAGCTTTCGATTGACACTTCACTCATGAAAATTCGTTCATCCATCTGGGAGGAGTTTTCCGGAATGACTGACAAAATGGCAGATTAGCTTCTTACGTATGTGGATGGGCAAAGTATGCAGAAATAGATAATAGCTAACTGTCTATTGAGAGAAGGAGCCTATTGGATGATTTTCTTTGTTATAGGGAATTTACAACTATTGATAATTGACAGTTGAAAAAAAAGGAAGCTAAGATGAAATGAGTAATTTGCTGTAATTATGCATTGTAAATTTTTAAAGCCCTTATAAACGTTCAAATGTGGCCATATATACTTAATCATGCTTCTTTAAAACGATCGGAATGATCATGAGGAAAGAGCAATTCCCATGCCGAAAATTTCAACATAACACCTATCCAAAATTAATGGGATCAACGTTCAATCTGGCGGGAATATTCCCTAATGTTCGACGCTCTGTTAGTGCTAGCGAGCCTCTCGTGACGAAGTTGTCATCCTTCGCGATGGCGTCCTATTCTGACGCGCGACTAAACGGAAAACCATCGAAATTACATTTTAAAAATTCAAGCGTTCATAAATCCAGGTGCAACCTTGCTGAAGTACCCCAAATCCAATGCACTTAGTAGCATTGATAATTCCACGAACATGTTACAGTTTCGTGATTTTTCAAAACGTCTCACGTGCTGTGACCATTAACATCGAGAACCTCGCGATCGATCACAATGCGTCGTCTAATGCGCCTTCACTTGCTACAAAAGAAGAGTCACCTGGTGCTTTACGTCCTTAGAAAAAAATCAGGAAGGATTGCTCGGAATGGGCTCTATCCAATAAACTATCCATCCAGGCAGTACTAGTACCATTAAAGGAAAGCAATGTTTAATTTAAAGATTTTTCTTTCAATTAACAGGCGGTGAAGGTGATAATTTGCCATAATATTACACGTTCCGAATTTTTCATTTCATTGAGGCGGCGTTTCCATGGAATTAGAAAAATCAAGGGGAAAATATGTAAGTACGAGGGTTCATCAAAAAAAGTTTACAAGGTCCATTACGGAAGAACTACGAGGTGGGCAGCATAGGCGTGCGATTAGTGATATTAGGGGTGTCACACTCAGCAGAAATGCGAGAGGCATCACTTGTACCTCTCATGTCAGGTGAGCAGAGCAGTCGTGAAATAGCGATGTGCTTTCTAAATTGGTCCTGTATTGAAATTCGAGGTACCTTCCATTTTTTTTGGTTTGCCCAGCACACCTCCGCCGCGGAAATTCATCGCCTTCTGTTGTATGGGGATGGTATGTCAACCGAACAACTGGTAGCCGCATGGTGCAGACAATTAATGGTTGAACGAGTGTCGACAGTCGACAAGAACAAGGAGAGCAGTGGCAGGCCTTGCGATTCGTCAACAAAAGACAACGCGATTCGTATTGACTGACTAATTCCGGAAGACTGATTAGGATTATGGGAACTGTCCAACTCTGCAACACCAGCTTGAAGCAATCCGGCGAAAAAGGTCAGGATGTCTAACACAACGGGGTTTCTGTTCCATGGTAACGCTCGTCCCCACGTGGCGCTGCTGCTTCAGAATATGGGGGGGTGGGGGGTCCTACAGCGCCCCCCTACAGCTCTGATCTCCAAACAAGCGAATTCTATCTGTTTCCGTTCATGAAAAGCATCTCGGTGGCTGTCATTTTTGATCAGATGCTGGTGCAACAAATGCTCACCGTCCAATAGGATTATGTGCAAAAAGTAGACTCCCGTGAGTACTGTATGCAGCACATGTACAGTATAGTTTGGTTTAAAAAAATACAAACACTTCAGACGTTGGTTGCGAAGTTTTTTTTTTCGATCACCCCTCGTATATTTGGCTCCTTAATTCCGCAAGAAATAAAAAAAGCTTACTTTGGTCAAGGGCTTCACCATGCTTTCAAACAAAAATTTGAAGACATTCTCTGCCATATTCAGATGCCTTCCAGTGAATGTAAAGTGGAGGAAACTTCCTTTCATTTGCCAGACTGTTGCCGTGCAAAACAAAGCAGTAGTCAAGGAGAACCATGCATAATTTCTGCCATGAATGTGCTTGCGACTTGCCTTCAGCAATATATATTTTAGCATGTGGCTCCCTTTCTTTTTTTTTTACGGTGATGGAACTGCCATCGATCCGTAGCATAATCATCAGCTTGAACGAAATGTTCCTGGTTTTCTCTGTATCCAAGCCATGCCCAAGCCCTGGATCCATGGTCTTGAATGGAATGGAAGTGGGAGATGAGGGAAACTCTATTTCATCCCTCTTCAAGGCCAGTTTGTTATGGACAACATTATTCTCGATGCGGAATAAAATTCATGTTTTTGCATGTACTTAATTTGGCTGTCGTCTTCCTGCAAAATTCATGCATCCCATATTATAATACTTGTTGTCCCATATACTTATTGTTAATTGTCCTTGCATATTTTTTTTACGAAGTGCGATATACAGGGTGGTGCATGAAAACCTCCGGGGTTGTAACAGGAAATAAAAGAATCCTGAAAAATGACTTCATGCTAAAAAGTTTCCCATTGCATCCTGGGCATGTGCGGTACCCGATTGAATTCCACTCAAACCGCTAGCATAAGTATGAAAGTCTTGGAATAACCCTTGTCTCGTTGCTCCTCTACCTCTCACTCTGCAGATATAATTTCCAATTTCAATGAACACGTAGCGACTCTCTTATTCCTCGTATTCCGCTCTATCACCTGTACTCCTGAAGGAATCCCATTGCTACTAATTTATATATGATAGACGACGTGACGCCAATGAATAAATTGCATTCGCATGGGTTATGGTCATGCCTCTTCGCTTCCTTTAAAATCTCGTAAATTTTGAAATTCAACTGTTTTATAGGAACTACTGGATATGGCCGTATACACAGTCGCTGAAATCAGTCGAATCAATGCATTTCACGCATGCCTTTCTGCTCTCTCTTTTTTTGAATTTCTTTGTTTCTGGAAGCAGCGAGCTAAGCTGTAATTTTTGCACGCCGTTATGCTCTTTCACCCACCGACAGTGCATCCAGAACATCTCTCTTCCTCTTACGTTCAGTAGTTCTCGCCACAGAATAGCTTTAAATTTTTCTTTTCTTTTTCGTGGCATTCTGAGAGCAACACCAAATTCAAAATAATAAATGGAGCGCTGATTCAATATTCCAGATTTACGTAGCAGTGTCGTAAACCGACGACGGGACAAGTAACACTATGGCATATGGTCATTGCCAGCTGTTACCAGGGCAAGAACTTCCGTGGCCGACAATGCCTCGAGATTCGGATTGACTCGATAGGGCAGATCTGAGGTTTTAAATCTAGTTTCCGGTAGGGTACTGGTCATGATGTTCTGCGCACTACGCCCGGGAAGGCATCCGAGACAATGCTATTCTTATCGCCGAAATTTGGCCTTGTCACGTGGCATGGTAATTTTATTTGGACTTTTGATCAATGAAGACTTATTTTCACGTCATAAGCTTTCGATTGACATTTCACTCTTGAAAATCCGTTCATACCTCCAGGAGGAGTTTCCAGGAATTACACCCTGCCATAGACAGATTAACCTTTAATATTATGCATATATAATGAGTTCTCGAGCTCAGAGGCCTACCCGAGTTGCGAACCATCACGATTCGCCCAACACGATTCGCGGCTTGGTTCAGAAAAACTCGTTCGGTAATGGAGTTCTAGGTCAGGTGCGGGCCACGATTCAAAACGTGCCGATCGAGTTTTAACTCGGAAAAGTCGACTCGTGCAGGCCTTCAGGAGACAGGAGGACGTATGGCAACAACGTCCACAGCAAACTTCTTGGACTTTTCACCTAATAAGTATCGCCTCCAGGTCCTAATCTTTCGATTCACACATCACTCATGAAAATCCGTTTTTCGGATTTGGAGGAGTTTCCCGGAATGACTGACAATGTGAGAGTGGCAGATTTCCCTCTCATGTATATAGATGGGCAAAGTATGAAGAAATAATAGTTAACTGTTTATTCAAAGGAGCCGTTGGGATGATTATCTTTAGTTATTAGTTATCTACGACTCTTGATTACTGACAGTTGTTGTCCTTCGCGATTGAATCTTTCTCTTACACATGGTAAAGCGAAAAACCATTGAAAAACATTTAAAAAAATCAAGCGTCATGGTGGAACGTAGCCGAAGTACTTGCAATCCAGTGCATTTTATAGCATTGATAATTTCACGAACATGGTAGTTTCGTGATTTTTCCACATGGTGCCAGTTTCTCGTGATGTGACTATTGACATCCTTAGTAAATATCGGGAACGATTGCTCTGAATGGGCTTTATCCCAGAAATTATCCGTCGAAGCAGTACTACGTAAGGAAAACAGGAATTAATTCAACGTTTTTTTATTAACATCCGCCGGAGGTGATAATTCGTCCTTATAATTACCGTTCCGTATTTTGTTCATTTCATTGAGACGGCGTTTCCATGGAATAGGATAATTCGCAGGGAGTGTTGATAAATACCTTTGACTCTATAATTTCGCATGAAATGGAAAATATTACTTTGGTCAAAGGCTTCACGAAACTTTCAAAGGAAATTATATAGACATTCTCTGACATTTTCAGATTTCTTACAGTGAATGTAAAGTGGAGAAAACTTCATTTTATTTGCCGTATTGGTGCCGTGGAAAACAAAAACGGTAGTCAAGGAGAACCATGCATTATTTCTACCATGGAAGTGTTCCATACCTGCTCTGCAATATATGTTAAAGTATATGGCTCCCTTTTTTTTGTCGGGTGATGGAACTCCCATCGATTCGTAGCATAATGGTCGGCTGGTACTAAATGTCCGTGGATTTCTCTGTATCCAGGTGCCCCATGGCCTTGGATGGAATGGTAGAGGGATAGGAGGGAAACTATTGCATCCCTCTTAAAAATGAATTTCATTCTTATTATTCTCGATGCGGAATGAAAGGCATGTTCTTCCATGTATTTGATTTGGCTGCCATTATAATGCAACATTTATGCAACCCTTTTAAATTAATTCCTGTTAATTACTCTTGGATATTTTTTATGAAGTAGGATATATTAGGACGTCTGAAGTCTTCTTCGAAGTACATATGCAATGCAATGATGCGAAGTAAAATTAAGAAGGAGAAACTAAAAGCACATCCTGCTTGTCATTCACATAGATGTGATATATCTATACGTTCGCCATCGCCGAATTAATGAAACATCATTATAATGACCACTCTGAATACCATGAAAATACGTAAAATATTCAGTTATACATAATTTCAATTGCAGTTGGGCTGAAATTCCTCTGTGTTATATTGTCCACTATCATGATGGCAATATTGCGTTCTATGGGTGCGATCGATTAAATTTACATGGCTGATCGGAGAAGCCACTGGAGTGTGACTATACACAAGGCAGTGCCGAAATGCATGGGCTGAAAGGAATCCCCATTAGGAGGTGGAGCTCCACATGGTCCGTTTACTCTCTCGCCACTACCTTCTCACTCCATCGAAGCCCTCGTGGCCTGGACGCGCTTTCTGGATGTCTCATTAGCGACGGCAACAAGTGCGGATATAAATACCATGCATTTGCCTCGGTTTGAGTCTTGCTCATCAGATCAGATCAGATCTCTGCGGCACCAATGACCTCCTGATCGGAAGCAAATTTCGTCCACTTCAGGTGTTTCTCCAACGCTGGGAAGAGATAATAATCCGAGGGGTCGAGGTCCGGCGAATAGGCCGGGTGGTCCAACAATTCCAACCCTAAATCCTTGATTTTCTGCGTGGTTTGGTGGACGGTGTGGGCAGGCGCGTTGTCTTGCAGAAAGAGCACCCCCCGACTCAGCTTCCCCAGCCGTTTTTCCTTCAGAGCTTCCCGCAATTCATCTAATAGGGACATGTAGTAGATGGCGTTGATCCCCTGGCCCTTCAGCAGGTACTTTATCATGATGACACCGTTCTTGTCCCAGAACACGGAAGCCATGATTTTTCCTGCCGATTTCTGAACGCGAACTTCTTCGACCGGGGAGACCCGCTTTGGCGCCAATCTTTGGATTGTTCCTTCGTCTGGGGATCATTAATGGTGGAGCCACGTTTAATCCATGGTCACCAACCCGGCCACAAAGTCTTCAGCACCAGCGTGGAGCCGCGCCAAAATGGCTTGGGAGGCGATCACGCGATTCCGCTTCTGGTCTGCATTGAGGAATTTCTGAATCCATTTCGCAGGCAGCTTTCGCATGTCGAGGATGTTACGGATGACGTGGGAAACCCTTTCTCTGGAAATCTGCAAGATTTCGACAATCTTCTTGATGGAAATGCGGCGGTCTTCGAGGATCAGGTCATGGATTTCATCCGTATTTTCATCTGTCGCTGCTGAAACGGGCCGTCCAGAGAAACCCTTTCCCAGGAAATCTGCAAGATTTCGAAAACCTTCTTGACGGAAATGCGGCGGTCTTCGAGGATCAGGTCATGGATTTCATCCGTATTTTCATCTGTCGCTGCCGAAACGGGCCGTCCAGAGCGTGGCTCATCTGTTACTTCGAAATGGCCGGTTCGGAAACGTGCCACCCATTTCTTCACCATCGTGAGGGAAGGGCAGTCTTCCTCTAGAGTCGCCAGCATCTCAGAGTGAATCTCCTGCGCTCGTTTCCCTTGCAGGAACAAGAACTTCATGACCACGCGCTTGACGACGTTGCTGAATTCCGGTCTTGACGCCGCCATCATGAGTTCAAACTGCCAAAGGAAGCAAACTAATGGTCGTACCGGACTCTCACGGCATGTGCGCTCTAGCGATGACCGCCCCTCCCTACATCCCTCGTGGCGCGGCTTTTGCTCTCTTGCGTCGGGGCAAAGTCGCGAAATTTTCAGCACCCCTCCGTATATGCGATTAAATTTAAAATTGGATGATAATAAATAATGTCTGCTGGAATAAGCTCTTCCATGGAACTCAAGGGAAAGTAATCCATATTGAATAAAAGGACAATGACAATAAATTTTAATTTTGCATGTTAGCAAGGCTAACATAAGATGGTTGGTGTCAAAGGAGGAAATAGGGCATGGGAGCATCAGACATCATCGTTAAGATATCAATTATTCCTCAATTCATCATTCGGCAAGCCATAGCAATGTGACTAAGATCATATCTCTTCACCACTTCCCAGCTTTCTCCATCAAACACTTCCACGGAGGAAGTATCTACTCCTCCAACAGCATATAAATTTTTGGTCAAAAGATATGAGACCGTGCAAGACTCGTCCTTCTGTCATGCTTGGTCCCTCCCGCCAAGCATTTCCTCTTGCATCATACACATACACCTCCTTTCTACCATCGATACTATTTAGAAATTTCCCACCGGAGAAAACGAGATCATTCTCATGAGAAGAGACAGCAGAAAAGACACATCCTTGAGGTATTTCAGCCAACTCTTCCCATGTGGAAGTGCGGAGGTCCAAACGCTCGTGCTTCTTCAACCCAAAATTCCTTTTGGCTCCAGAAATGACATGAAGGCAGGTATCGTAAAAGCACACTCCTGCAGCAGCCCGTTCATAATTCATATCCCCTAACCTCACCCACCGACCCGACTCCACGTCGAAGCGAAAGACCCACTTCTGAAATATTCCTTTTACATCTTTCCCCCCACAGATAAGTATAGATGCAGGGGACGCAGCCGCCGTGAAACTTTCAGTCCACTTAGGAAGCATGGGCCCTTCTTCCCATTCACCTTCTTCAAAATCGAATATCTTCATCTCCCGGTTCTCTGTTATGAAGAGTTTTTTGTTCACTGCTGCAAAGTATGATATGGACTCTCCGTCGTATGGATAGCGGGTCACCAAATTCAAGTTCCAAGTATTCGTAGTGATACTAAAGATCATCGCTTCGACTTCATCACCTTTCCAGCCCAGGCACCAAAACTTGTTAGAATGCATTAAACGAGATTTGGTTTTGTCGTTGGGAACGGTATGACGGAACTTGGGAATATGGTAGTCCATTGCATCAGTGATGGCACGGACGCATCTCTGATCGCCGCAAATATCTTCATCTGAGAGGAGTACTGTCTTCATGTAATCATAGGGCAGAAGAGGAAGACGGACCTTGTTGAGGAGGTTTGACAAGTGAATTTTCCGGCTTTCATCGTGATTTAGCCATTTCCTAATTGCTTCGTATATTTCCTTCTCCGAGGAGATTTCCAATTCATCTCGATCTAAGAACGAAGCCAGAATCTGGTATGAAACATCAAGGAAGTCCTTTGTGTGGATCACCTGATTGAAACGAACTGAAACCAGGTCGATGGCGGCTTCTCGCAATTCCTTGCAGTCATATTCGTCCACAGTTTTGAGGATACGATAAGCATTGTCAATATTCAGGAATGCTTTGATGACGTTACTTATTTTCTTGCAGAAACGCTTGAGACCAAGGAAATGTGCATCCCGAAGAGCAGCCAATGCTCCTTCCTCCCCTTCAAATTCCACCTTCGTCCCGTGGATATAATCCCAAACAGGCTTAAATCCGATCATGTTAAAACCTTCCAGCATGATTTGCCTCTGGGTAGCTTCTTTGAAGTCGGTGGAGAACATTTGGCGGAAGTAAGGGGAAACTGAAGCGAGGATCCCTTTGTAGGAATAGAATTTCTCGCCTTGGATGATGATGACGACGTCGCACCAGGTGGGTTCCGTCCTAAAACCCTCTGAAATATCCATCGCAAGGCCATTGTGATCGTCTAAGTCCTTCTCCATCACAATCTTGTTGATTGCAGTTGCCATTCCACCAGTTTGAATGGATGCGACAGGACAGGATACAGACGATATTGTGTCGAAGCTGAAAAGTTCGCGACTTTTCCTAGAAGAAAACGCAAATTTGGTAAACTGAATCAATTTTATTCAACATAGTCACCCCTCAACTGTACACACTTGTTACAACGTTCCTCCAATTTTTGCAACCCCCGCAAAAAGAACTCCTTAGGTTGGTCCGCGAACCAGATCTCTGCGGCACCAATGACCTCCTGATCGGAAGCAAATCTCGTCCCCTTCAGGTGTTTCTTCAACGCTGGGAAAAGATAATAATCCGAGGGGGCGAGGTCCGGCGAATAGGCCGGGTGGTCCAACAATTCGAACCCCAAATCCTTGATACCTGATCGGAAGCAAATCTCGTCCCCTTCAGGTGTTTCTTCAACGCTGGGAAAAGATAATAATCCGAGCCCCGCTCCAGGCCGCTTATCCGGCCCACCAGGTTGTTAAGCTTGGGGTTTAGGAACTAAAAGACGCACCAAACCACCCGCCACACCCGTCCGCGCAACAGAACGTCTTTCTCGTGGGGGGCTGAGTGCTTCCCCCGCCGTTTTTCCTTCAGAGCTTCTCGCAATTCATCTAATAGGGACATGTAGTAGGTGGCGTTGATCCCCTGGCCCTTCGGCAGGTACTTCATCAAGATGACACCATCCTTGTCCCAGAACACGGAAGCCATGATTTTTCCGGCCGATTTCTGAACGCGGAACTTCTTCGGCCGGGGAGACCCGCTATGGCGCCATTCTTTGGATTGTTCCTTCGTCTGGGGATCATAATGATGGAGCCACGTTTCATCCATGATCACCAACCTGGCCACAAAGTCTTCAGCACCAGCGTGGAACCGCGCCAAAATGACTTGGGAGGCGATCACGCGATTCCGCTTCTGGTCTGCATTGAGGAATTTCGGAATCCATTTCGCAGACAGCTTTCGCATGTCGAGGATGTTATGGATGACGTGGGAAACCCTTTCCCGGGAAATCTGCAAGATTTCGACAATCTTCTTGACGGAAATGCGACGATCTTCGAGGATNCGGCGGTCTTCGAGGATCAGGTCATGGATTTCATCCGTATTTTCATTTGTCGCTGCCGAAACGGGCCGTCCAGAGCGTGGCTCATCTGTTACTTCGAAATGGCCGTTTCGGAAACGTGCCACCCATTTCTTCACCATCGTGAGGGAAGGGCAGTCCTCCTCTAGAGTCGCCAGCATCTCAGAGTGAATCTCCTGCGCTCGTTTCCCTTGCATGAACAAGAACTTCATGACCACGAGCTTGTCGACGTTGCTGAATTCAGGTCTTGACGCCGCCATCATGAGTTCAAACTGCCAAGAAGGAAGCAAACTAACGGTCCTACCGGACTCTCACGGCGTGTGCGCTCTAGCGATGACCTCCCCTCCCTACATCCCTCGTGGCGCGGCTTTTGCTCTCTTGCGTCTGGGTAAAGTCGCGAACTTTTCAGCACCCCCTCGTAGTATATACATGTCTATGGTGAGGCCTACATCAGATTTAATCAGCACTTCATCAAAACTAGCAGAGAACTTGACATTGAGAGTTACTATTGGGTTGGAAAGAAAGTCTTGCAACACTTTCTAAAACTATTTATATAAATTTTCAAAGGAATGAAGGGCGGGGCTTTGCATTTACGTGCCACCCATTTCTTCACCATCGTGAGGAAAGGGCAGTCCTCCTCTAGAGTCGCCAGCATCTCAGAGTGAATCTCCTGCGCTCGTTTCCCTTGCAGGAACAAGAACTTCATGACCACGCGCTTGTCGACGTTGCTGAATTCCGGTCTTGACGCCGCCATCATGAGTTCAAACTGCCGAAGGAAGCAAACTAACGGTCGTACCGGACTCTCACGGCGTGTGCGCTCTAGCGATGACCTCCCCTCCCTACATCCCTCGTGGCGCGGCTTTTGCTCTCTTGCGTATGGGTAAAGTCGCGAACTTTTCAGCACCCCCTCGTATTTAACCTTTTTCTACCAGTGCTCATCAAAGTCATATAATGGACATTCATCTCTATAAACAGCTAACATTTCCTCATGAATGGTATTCGACTTTTTCTTTTGCAGAAATATGAGCTTTATCACAGAACTATACCAGACGTTATCCAATATAATACCTACTTACGTACAAACGTTCAGGAAGGTTTTTCCGAGAATATTCGGAATAGGCATTTCCGAAGGGAATGAGGAAAAGGATCGTTCGCTTCAACTTCGGAATACGAATGTAAATCCCTTAGCCGTAATATTTTGTGAAAAAGAAGAGGAGATTTCCACTATTAGAACGACTTTGGATTTCCGAGGACATGCAGAAAAATTTTTCCATCCATTAGAGGGATTGCGGGTTTACATGCTCTTCGTGGGAAAATATTTTGCAATGAGTAAAAGAAACGGAAGCACAGGGACACTCACAACTGGTCTGTATATTAAAAAAGAAGTAAATCCAACGTTTCGGAGGCGTAATACCTCCTTCTTCAGGGAGTGAAGAATCTAGTCTAAGAAGTAAAATAAAAAGTGGTCAGAATATAGAGGAAATAAAGAAAGCTCTCAACTAGGGAAAGGGGGGGGGGAGAAATAACAACTAGGTGGGAAGGCGCATGAGATGAAAATGTAAAGAATGGTTAATTAAAATAGAATAAAAATAGAAACGGTAAGGGATTACAAGAAGGGGGTGAAAAAATGAAACACAAACTGGAGTCGTATCACGACCGAAGTAAAAGGAAGAATGAGTCGAAAAAAGAAAACGGGAGGGGGGGAATGGGGGAAGGGGGTGGGTGGTTGGATGTGGGGGGGGTTCGTCAAAGGGAGTTCATGACCGGTTTCAGCATTCTTATCCAGAATGTTTCCCGTTGCCTTCTATGTGATGGTTCGGCTAGCCTTACTTTCATCATACGGTCATCAAGGTCATCTGATCCAGAATAATTTCATGGCTCATAAAGATGTGCAGGAGGTCCAGTTTGAAAACCTTGCTATCGAGGAGAGTTTACACCCGGACGAAAACTATTCCTTCTGGATCGAGGATGATTGGCAGAATACAGCATAAAACTTCGCATGGAGTTAAAACTATATCTATTTTAGCAAATGATCCAAAACTGCACTACTAGAGTGTAAAAGAAATAAGAGATTGATTCACGATCTAGAGCATTGGGGATTTATTTTGGCCTTGTATCAATAAGAAGCATTTCCGTGAAAATCGTATGTGTGCTTTCCAACTTTCTCCGAAGCAACCCCGAAGCATCTGCTGCCGTTCCCAACTACATGCAACTGCTAGATCGGGATTTTCAATATTTGCACGAGCAAAAGCAGGGTGGCTCCATTTCAAATCAGGCAGGGCCTGTCAGGTCATAGTCTCGGAATTTTTTCAAAAAAATATATGTGATCCCCCCTTTCAAACGATGGAAAATGGTATCTTATTTTCCTCTATATCTGCAATAGTTTCGGAGAAAAAATTTCACAAGTGCAGGGCTCTAAAAAGGGCGACTTGTGAAATTCCTGTTTTCTCCCACTTTCAATTTGCTGTATCTCCTAAAGTTATAAGCATAGA
>CAJPEV010004978.1:0-12742 GCA_905338385.1 Darwinula stevensoni
TGCCATGGTGTATCAAAAAGCCTTCTTGGTGGGCATATGGTTTGCAATGCGTGCTTCTTCAAGGCAATTATGGTAGTAACACTGTAAATTGCTTATTTGAACTTTCAAATCTTTATTGAAACATGTTTTTTGTGAACGTCGAAAGTGAACGTCGAAAGGCAAACATAGGGTAAAGGAGACACATGGCGACCACGAGGGTCATGGTAGAGGCGTTGGCGGGTCTCGGCAGGGCATCCTGGAGTATTCAGTAGGGCTGCTGCAATAATCCCTTGGTACCTCCAATACTCCGCCAATGCACACCGCAGGCCCGTTTTAAACTCATCGAACCACATCGCACGTGAATAGCCGGCACTTTCCTAAGACCTATTCCCTGTATGGAATAGGAGCGTTTACCCTCGCATCGGAATGACGCCGTCCGCTGCCTAGTAACCGCCAAGTATCCCGTTTCTCGAAAGTATTTTTTGCTCATGGGCCTATATGAAAAGTGGTGCCACACACTAAGCTGAGGCCGCGGGTTCGGGTGCCCGTCTCACGCTGTCGAGCTCGTAATATCTCTCCAGCCAATATCATTTGGGGTGCCTCCACAAATGCTTACTTCCTTGTGGCTTTTTTCATATCTTATACGAAAAGTCTATGATCATTATATTTTGGGGGGAGGGGGTGGGTAACATTTCAAATTTGAATAAGAAAGATTTATTAAAGCAAAAATGCAATCGAGAGTGATGTGGTTCTTTTTACATTTGTTGATATGACTTCGAATTGCATGATTCGAATCAATATTGAAAATCAATTTTAATTAGTAAAATTCTGAAATTCCTTTGACATGCATGCAAATTATTTTACGTTGAAAACGCTTTCTCTCCTCATTCCAATTTTGGATCCCAGTATTCGGAAAAGCACCACCTTTTTCACGACACAATATGATTAGGAGGCCTAAATGGGGAGTGATGAGATGAGTATGGTATAATGTGATCCTACTCAGACGACAGGCATAGGGCGAAATTAATCCAGGGCTGTTTCCAGACAACATGTAACATTCAAGCTATACTTGTATTGATTGGGAGGAAAGATCATGAATCAACATTCTCAGAGTTTTCTACAGAACAGTCTTATGAAAAAAAGTTATAAATGTTACTAGGCCACCAAGGTAGGCCATGATGTCAATGTAGTTCCTCTAATGGTCCCTTCCCCCTTTCACCAGCCTTGGCACCCACTTTCTGCTAACATGCCTTCCCTTAATAGTGTGACAGATGAGGATGGCATCGAGGGGTGCGAATGGTGACGGGTGGGAACGGGTGAATGTCCCGGGTTCGATAGTGTAATGGTAGCTCACCGGACCGGCAATCGGGAGGCCTGGGTTCAATTACCGGCCGTTGCTTGGCTGTCTTTCGGCCTCTTAAGCCTTCCGTCGTCCGTCTCCTGCCCCTCTGCGTAACAATATACCATTCCTTACCGCCTGAGTGCTGTCACCCTTCATGAGTCCTGTATCGAAGTTGACGCCTGTTCGATTAGGTACAATTCTTCCTACTACCTCGTCCAGTTTTTGCCATGACTTCGAAAGGTCCCTATCCCTCGGACATTGGTTCGACATCAAATATTGGATTTGTGGTACGTGAAATTTTATATCCCATTGAATTCCATGTACGCAATGCATGTACTAAGGAACTTCCATATTTTCTGTCTTTCTAAAGGAATATACATACCTCTTCCAAGATTTCAGCGCATGCAGCACACCTTAGTTTTACTTGAAAGGATTACAATTTGCATTTCTTCCTGTTATTTATTTGAATTCAGCAATCTCCGTGAACTAGCCAATGCACCCAACTATTGTTTAGGCAGTGCCTAAAGTCAACAATCAATTGGATTCTTTCTAGAGAGGAAGTTCCCTATGCCACCATGAAATAAGTTCTGCATGAAGTGATGGTTCTCTGTGGAACCATGTCATTTATATAGGGTTTAAACTGACATCTTCTGAAATGGCCCTTGCAAAAGGAAAGTTCCTGAGTCAACGTTTATTTTGTTTGCTTTTTACAATGGGTCGCATGAGCTTTTAATTTTTTTTGAAAAATGGAATACCAAGTGTGCTCAACAGTAACTCTTTCTAAAATAAGCAGAAGAAGGAAAGTGAAATTTTGTGTACGACTATATTACTTGAATGGAGCGACACGCTCACTCATGAAATACATTTATTTGGTGAGTGTCACAGGAAATAAATATATATTTTCTAATTAAAAGCAGTATTCAAAGACGGTTGCGTCTGTGGGGCAGAAAGCAGCAAGTAGGACGGATTTTTGGATCGATTGGTTATGCCCAAGGCATTGAAATTCCATTAAAAAAATTATGCGACTCAAGATGCACGGTGCTGCCTGCCTGCATAATATTTTACTTTTATGTGTTTTTTTTCTTACATATTAAATAATGCAAAATGAAGCGTTACTTTTCGAGGGTGGGACGGGAGCGAGCATTTCATAATTTGAAGGAAAGAGACACATTGAAACAACAATGCAATAGAAATGAATCTTCTTTCGTTCACATTCGATTATTTTGTCTGGGATTGCTGGATCTGTCTTCTGATTCAGTATCGAAATTAAACATTGATTCATTAATTTTATGAATTTCAACTTGCATAAATATGAATTATTTGTACAAAACGAAAAGGCTCATAACTTGTATTTCAAATAATGGATTCTATTATTTCACAAATAATCTCGGCGTGCATCCTGGGCAGAGATACGAGAATGTGTCCTCAGAATCTCAGGAACTGTCCCTCGGGATGTGCACCATTAATTGCGTGATGCAGAAACCGATTCCATGCTACGCCTTCAACTATCGAGAGACCGATCGTCCATGCCAATTGATTCTCAACTGGATGAGCAGATTCTTGGATGCGAATGGATATTGGTCCTACGTTCAGTGTGAGTCGACATTTTCTTACTTTTATTTCAATAGATTTGTAAACGTAATCGAGACCACGACATCCTAAATACAGGGTTGTGTCTGAGAGAGTATCCGACGATCGAAAATGCGAAGGTGTCCTTCGAGGGATGGAACGGGAAGTACCCTGCTCCAGCAGGGGGGATAGTCAAGTTCCGTTGCGAACATCCAAAAGGATTCTCGGATGGAGCTCTTTTTCACACGGCTGAATGTGCCCCTTTGAATCCGAATTCTTGGTGCATCTCTTTCCGGGAGGAAGCAGTACAATATGAGAGCATATCATCATGAAGTTCATAACCACTTCTTTGAGATCCGAATTCATCTCTTGAATTGTATTCTCCAGGCCACTTCGAGGGAAATTAGGAGGACATTGTGTAAACAGGATTCTTTCTCACGTACGTCATCTGATGAGATCCAATGCTTGAAGCCCAGATATTGATAGGTGTGTTTAAAGTATTGGATCTGTTGAAATCAATGCAGAGCGTACGCTTAATGCTGTTCGGAGGTAGGCAAACTTTTGTGTCTGATTATAAAAGACGTTGTACATTCCTAGATGCAGAGTCGAAGGGGAAAACATAACTATTAGTACAAAAACAAGGTTTGTATTCCAACGGTTCAAGACGAATGTCGAATGATTTGATATTAGAGAGACGTCAATGTGTTTCCGGGCGCTACCCTTTGTAACATCGCCCGATGCGAATCTTTTTTTTTTCCTTATTAAGCTAGCCGAAAAGTAACGCCAGCATTGTTTAGAATGATAACTTGACATTTTAATAGCGACCATGCATTTTTCATCTATAGATTTTCTTCTAGTATGGGATTGAATTTGAACATATGTTCATGGTAGTAGACTACATACATTAAGGTGCAAAAGTCATAAGCTAAATTTCTAGAAGCAAGTCTGGAAATTTCTAGAGATTTTGCGAAAAAGGGAGGAGAGGTCTACAGGGGGTGTAACAAGAAAGGATACACTTTAAAATATCATTTTCTCACGATAAATAGGACTTTGATGGTGAAAATGTAGTGTATATGATAGGGAATTGTTAGATGATCATTAATATCCAATATAGGCCGCATATTTCTCCATGACCTTCTTCAGCCGCTTGGTCATTTAGGAAGCCAGCCTTTTCAGCAAAGCGCCGTCCAAGTTCTTCAATTTTTCTTTCATCACATTTATTATTCACATCACAGTATTGATATGGCGCCTCCTCACACCCTCTTGCCTGATTGCCCAGAGGTTCTCCATAGGAATGAGATCGGGGCTCTACCTAGGCCATTCAACGGGAGAAATCAAGTCCCCATCGTTGTCTCTAAACCACTTTTGCGTTCTTTTTACTTGTATTTGGGTCCGAGTCCTAGACAAAGGAACATTTTTCGCCGGGAAACATGGCCAAAGAAGGCGCATAAGTGGTCACACCGTTTGGCAATGAAAAAGAAAAGAGAATTTGGAGATGATACACGCCTAAAACATGATTTCTTAATTTTTATCTACAAATCATATCTGGAGGAGACATGTCTTGGGGATGACAGGTTCAAAAAAGAAACATTTCAAATATCTGTGATAAATTCATCCTTCAACCTTTCCAACCGCATGAACTCGTTTATTGTCGCTCTCACATTGGATTTCATTATTGGCAGGTGAGAAAGTGCATATATATCCTGAATGTCGTCTGACGGAAAGTGGCAAGGAATACGTTGGAAAAGTGAGCGTGACGGAATCAGGACGGAAATGTCTCAAATGGAGAGACTACCCCAATGGAACATCGGATGACTACCCGGGCGGCCCACATCTTAACTTTTCGAGCTCTGACCCCTCTGGAACACCAATCATCAACCTATACTTCGAGGGTTGGTTCCTTAATCGGGACTCCTGGTCTCACCACAAATACTGCCGGAATCCATTCTGGGGCGATAGACCATGGTGCTTCGTTTCCACCCCTAACATCACATGGGAATACTGTAACGTCCCAATGTGCACTGACACAGGTATGATATAAATGGCCACGGTAGCGTCCTTTGCCTTTCTTCAACCCCTTCCGGCGACAAATTTAACCGTCTCGTATTCCTCCTTGAGAGCATCAACAGGAACGAAATTTATCGTTCTTCTTCCTCTCTCAACATAGAATCGATCCACCATATTTGATGCTTCAACTTCCCGGTGTAGTGGACTGACTCTCCCTTTTGGGAGATGTGAATTTTGTTCCAGTAATTTTTCCCCCCTCCCCGGGTAGCCTCTCCTGGGAAATTTTTGGAGGGAAGAGACTTACCAAAAGAAAGATATTGATTTTTAGGTGACAAGTCCCATTTTTGTTGCTTCCAGGGCATCATTTCGTCATAAAAAATTAAAATTTATGCCTTTAATTTAGGCTTAGCGCGAAGGCTCCAGTCCCTTCCTCCAATGTTGCCGGAAATCGTGCATAGTTATCCCAGATGCATGTATCATTCTTAGTATCATTGCCTGGATCTTTTCTTTTTAATGGAGGAGATATTACCATGTTGAATTCATGGGATGAGGTGAGATCGAAGTGGTGGTTTGCAGTGGCCGATCGATTTGGTGGAATCCGGAGATATCTCAGGCGGACATTCCTTAATGTATCAGGTCATCCCATAAGTAATGTCGTTTTTCTGGCATAGCCTTACTTGTGTCTTCTTTATACATGTATCTGCGAACATCTCATGGAATATTTCTATGCTAACTTGTGCAGAGGTTTGTCGTCAATATACGTGCATGTTTTCACGAGGTAACAGTGGTCCGTTTTTCTTGGACACTAAAGAAAAGATGGAGGTGTCAGAAGAACACATTAGGCATATAATGCTTTATGAATTTAAGAAAGGGAAACATTCGAGATGTTTATGGTGAGGAAGCTCTGAATACGAGGAAATGCCAAAGGTGGTTCCAGAAATTCAGGTCTGGTGACTACAGCTTAACTTATGAAGCACGTTCAGGCCGACCTATTGAGTTCGATGATGAACTGCTGGTGGCTACACTCGATGAATATCCTGCTGTAACTGTTGAAGAACTTGCTCAGAATCTCAATTCCACCCATTCCACGCTTCACCGCCACTTGCGACGGCTAGGAAAATTGTCAAAACTTGGAAAGTGGGTTCCACATGTGTTGTCATCAGACAATCTTAGGGATGGAGTAAACATTTGCTCTTTCCTACATTCTCGTGCACTTCAAGCGCCGTTTTTGAATCGACTCATTACTGGGGGTGAAAAATGGGTGCTTTATCATAATGTTAAGCGTCGTCGACAGTGGGCTACTGCCGGGGAACCTGCTGTACCACAGACATATGGTTAATTTGTCCGTAGCCCTAGGATTGACTTTCTTTTGAACGGAAAAATGTAAACCTAAGCTTGACCAGAAGACATTCCGTTGGTTGGGCCTAGGCCTAAAGTTACTGAATTCCGTAGAGAAAGGGGGGATTTTATGGTTGAGGTTGAGGTTTGGGTTGGGGGCTGAGGTTGAAGAAAGGTTAAATCTTTGAAAATAGGTATTCACATCCTTACACTGAAGTGTTTTCGTATGAGGAAATGAAGGAATAAGGGAAGGGTAAAGTGATCCCTTGGAGAAATACAACATCTCATAAATTATTACAATTAGAAAGTTGGAAAATTTAAATCTATTTTAAATCTTAAATTGTTAAATGGTTACAACATATTGCTTATTGCAGATAGGTAACATAGGAAAATTTGAGTCAGCCTCATCTCTTAAGCCCATGAAAGTATAATCAGATGAACCGAATGCTTAAATGAATCAAATTAAACGAAGCAATTGTAATACAATTAAAGGCGCAATACGGCCCCCATGCAACTTTAATTTACGGAAAAGAAACACCATAATGAGTATGCTATCAAGATTTCGAATGAAAGTTAAACAGTTGAACTCAAAGGATATCATATTTAACTGGGCCAAGGCCCTACCGACCAACTTGAGAAAATTCATGACATTTCGATTCGTGACTGTGCCAGAACGAAACCGATGTCATTGAATAGATCTTGGAATGCTCTTTCATGTGACAAAGGGCGCATATTTTTTATCAAGACCCACCATCGTAAAAAAAATTAAGTCAATTTCGTTAAAATCACGAAAATTTGGGATATTCGACTTTCATTTTCGGCATGCGCGGATGGAAAAATAGAAATTACTGTATACATGAACATAAAACTGAGGCAGAGGTGGTCTCTTAGCACTGCGATTTTGCTTTTGTTACATTGACTATCACAACGGACAATGGGCTGGTGAAATTATAAGAAATTAGTACATTTTGAAATAAAATATATAATTCAAGTTTCATAAAACACTTAGTTCGTGGTAATAATTGGTTTCTGCTATTTCATACATTTCATATCAGCTATGCCATGCATTTATACTGGCATGGTAAGAGAGTTATGAAATTTACCAAAGGGATCGCTCGGGAACACCGATGCTTTCGATATTCATATCTCCTGTACCAACGTGGATAAAAATTAAATCTTTTAGATTTTTAGAGTTTCATGTAAGATCGTTTAACTCTGGAAATGTTCAATGTTTTCTGAGTTGGTCGAGTGTCATCCCTCAGTCAGTTGGAATGGAATGGCCCATATGTCACTCGACTGCACTTCTTGAGTCGAACTATCGTCAGATCTTAAAAGGGGTCTCATCGACTGTGTTTTGACGAGAATCCAGCTACCCTTTCTAGCAAAGAAAATCTGTTTTGGTCAACCCGTCCTAATATGCTTATGTTTAATAATATCCTGCTTTTCACTAGACATAATATCTGTTGGTCAATTGGGGAAAAGTATACCTTGCTTCCAAGAACGTAAAGATTAAGAAGAAAGTACTGTTTAGTCGCCAAGCTAAATGCATCACGAAAAAAACGAGATATACGGGTTATTCCATTATGGAACCCTCTACGTAAGCTGATTGCCTCAATACAATCCATTCAAAATTAGCCACAAGACAGACAAAGCATTTAATCTATTTCGTCCTTTTTTAAGACCCAATTCCCTTATTTTCCCCACCCCTCCCTCGCACCCAGCCTTTCCCCATGCCCTGTGGGGAATATGCTTTCTTGGAAGTTACGCATCGACGAAATGTTGTTGCCCGAGGAGGCCGTACTCATGATTCCAAGAACCCTCGCACATTTCCGCCACGTACCTTTGGTGCATTTTGAGAAGTGACTTTATTTTCCTCTTCATTGATTTAAGTCTGAACTGCATTATTTTGAATAAAAACAATGATAATTTATTTTTTAAAAACGATGAGCTAAGTACCGCAAAGTAACGCAAACAAACCTCATATTATTATTAATATTATTATCTATATAGTTATAGCTATTATATTTATATATAGTTATATATATAGTTATACATAGTTATAGTTATAGCTATAGATATTCCCTATATAGTTTTCGGAACGACCAGTGAAAGAAAAGAAAATAGTACTAACCACATAGAGCACGAAGGACACATTGAACTTGAATAAGTTACAACCATTATGATTTGTGGTTTAAATATTTATGAAGGTTAGAAATTTCAGTTAGAATCTAAATGTATTCATATTTGGGAGACAATGGAATACATTATATTACTTATTTTCTCAAGACTTCAATATTTAAAAAGAGCTATTAACTAGCTTTCTAGCTAGGACAAAATGGACAAAAGTTATCTTACATTTTCTCACAATAGTATACATGTTTTCATAATTTAAGCACAAGAAGTGACTTTCAAACTATGTAAAAGATGAAAGAACCTTGAAACTTTGAGTCTCGCATAATCAACACCAAAAATGTTTATAGCGAAGAATTCACTCAGTGTCCTAAATTTTCCAACCTAGGTTGGAAAGAGGCGTAAGAATGTTCGAATACAGGGAGTAACCAAGTCACTCGAAAATCTTCAGATATTTAATGCTAACTGAATATGTCTCGATGAGTGTAAATTCCAAATGAAATGCACTTCTTCTTTGTTTGCCACCAGTCCCTCCGGAGTGCAACGTGACTCAACAGGGCGGTGAATACTTGGGAAGAAAGGATGTGACGATCCTAGGATATCCATGCCTTCCCTGGAGAATGGAAGAAAACAGATATTTTATTAGAAGGGCGTTCCCGGATTTAGATCGCATCCATGCACATCACAACTTCTGCAGAAATCCGTGGATGCAAAAGTTCGACACCCCATATTTCACGGGTGTGAACACGGCTCCTTGGTGCTACATCGATGTTGGGAAAAGAATAAGGCCTGCTTATTGCGACATCGCATTCTGCAATAAGCGAATTGAAGATGAAGGAGACAGGACGGGCGTGCACCCGGAATGCCGACTATCAGAGAAAGGGAAGAAATACTTTGGGAGCCAGAACGAGACAGAAACTGGAAAGGCTTGTCTATCGTGGGATTTAAATCCATACGGCGTCCCTTGGGATTTTTTCCCGAGAGGGGAAAATCATTTCACGAAGTACTTTCATCCCCGCACTCGCTTGCCTGGCGATAAAGTCGGCCATAACCACTGCAGAAACCCAGGAGTGTTCAGGGAGCGACCATGGTGCTTCGTTTCCGACATCGACACGAAGTGGGAGTACTGCGACATCCCGTTCTGCCAAGACCTAAGTTCGACTATTCTCATCCTGCACTATAATAATAGCACCTTGAGTTTCTGTTATTAAGTGTGGGGACGACTGGTGTAAATATTAGGTACTGCCCCAAAAGTATTAGAGAGGCGCACAGAATACATATATCGGGTAACTCCTTATGTTGGCAAGAAGTCGACATCACACTTCCCGGTCTGGAAATCTTGCATGTTTGCATGTCTCGCCAGATATCTCGTCTGACATCTGTTGATGTAGCGTTGTCCGGACAACGTTCTCGTAATATAGCTGTTTTCAACTTCGAGTGAACAGTAAATCAATGTTGAATCATTGATGCCATACAGAAGTGTCATTTTAATTACCATATAAGAAATGCTGACGTGATGAAGTGGTTTCACGTGAGTTTGTCCTTTCCTTGGATGACCTATAGTACTTGGACTCGTAATAAAGGCATTCGCCAAACTCGGTCACGTTACGCAGAAAAAATAATGACTAAAAAAGCAAATTTAAATGGGAAACACTGTACATGATGGCCACTAAAGCAGCATGTTTACGGAAATAAGATATAATTCTTTTCAAACAAAGTAATTTTTTTGCGATTAACATCACGTTTACTTAAAATTTACGTTCCTATATTTATGTCACCAAATTGTACATGTATTTTGCATTAACTAGACGTCACTCCATTTGACGTGCAGTACATGATATCAAGTTCATGCAAAATTAACGCCATACCATCCATATGAAACTTTAGCTGACCATCCAGCAGTTGCAGTACCAAGATTCCTCACTAGATGGAACCCTTGTTCCCTGCTTCCTGCAAATACTATCAAGTACTGGATTTCCTGATAGAGCATCAAATTTTCTTGCCATCCATCCACTTTTTTTATTATACAATCCATGAATATATATATGGAAAACATGAAATTATTAAATATTTTTCATAATATATGACTCAGGGAATTATTAAATGCTAAAGTTGAGCTTTTTATTACAGCAGTGCACGGGATTAGGGAAGAGTAGAATCCCAGCTCTACAAATCTAATATATATAGACGATCGTGACTGACTGACTGACAGACTGTCGCTAATTCTAACCATGTTCCAGAAAGGTTAGAAATCTGAAACTTGGTACACATGTACCTTTTGGGTTGCAGAGCTCAGAAAAAATCCGACTTTGGAGGTACATGCCCTAGGGGTACATATTTTAGGGGGAGAAGTTTTTTTAGAATATATATCATGATGGATAAGAATCTATTTGAGTCTATCCTGTTTCGTTGGTGTAGTGGTAGCACGCCGGGTTGATAAGCAGGAGGCCTGTGTTCAAATCCCACCAACTCCATGCCTTTGTTTTTCTTCTTTTGCCTTCCAAGTCCCTTTGCTTGAATAAAACGGAGAGAAATGGAAAGCTAAAACGTGGCATGGACGTGCCTAACGAAACGATGAATTCAGGAAAAATGCAACACATTAGATCCATGCCCTGGGGGCATAATCTTGGGAGCTGACGTTTTCAAGTATTTTTTTGGGCCTGGTGTATTGAGCTAGTGTCAAAGATGAAACTTGGTACATAATTACCTACCGGGATGCTGCATGCAGAAAAATTCAGCCTTTTTAATGAAATGCCCTGGGGGCATGAATTTCAAGGGGAGATGTTTTCACATAATTGTCGTGGTGAATTGGACAGAAATGGAAAGGTGAAACTTGGCACACGTATAATTGCTATGGAATTATTGAGTTGAGAGAGTATTCAGCTTTCATGGTTCATCCCCTCCTGGCTTAGCTTTTGGGTGCGTCGGCTTTTCCAAACATGATTTTTCACCAACGAAAAAGGCAAACGTATAATATTGAAACTTTGTGGGCATGTAGTTCACTGAGGTTTGATTTAGGTAAAAATTTTAATTTTCGGTTAAAACGCCCGAGGGCACATATTTTGCAAATTTTCCTGAATTTTCTGATCCAGCAAAACGGAGGGTGCTAGAAAGTTTAAACTTGACAAAGAAGTACCTGATGAATAGATGAGTAAATAATCAATTCTACTTTCATATCTAATATACAGGGTGGCCCAGATTAATATATACAATCTTTGAAAGCGCCGTGTGCGCGTCACGCGCGACTGACGCAATACAAATTGCGCGTGTTATGTGAGCAAGGGGATGCGAAAAAGGCGCGAATCATGAGGATCGTCCATATCAAGATGGCGGCGCAGCGATTGAGTCTGGAAGAGAAGGTGGATTGTGTGAGGTTGTACTCAGCGACCAACAATTACTCAGAAGTGAAACGTCGTATGGCAGCTAAGTTTGGGACACCAGGACCTTCTTTGATAACGATTAAGAACGTAAACAAGAAGTTTGATGAAACTGGCAGCGTTGAAGAGCGTAAACGCAGTAGACCCAAGACCGTTGCTACTGACGCCAACAAAGTGCGCCTGCAAAATGAGTTGGCCAGTTCTCAAGAAAAGGACAAGTCGCAAAGGCGGCTATCTGCTCGGTTAGACATTTCTCGTACAAGTATTCAAAGAATCCTGAAGGATCTGAAACTGAGGTCATATCATCCTCGCTTAACAAATCACTTGCTCGAAGATGATTCCGACAGGCGATTGGAGTTTGCCGAAACTTGGCTTGCAATGCTGGAGCACGATCCTGAGTTAGCACNTTGCTGGTCGGATGGAAAAAGAACAAGATATATATGCGGACTATGAGGGAAATGAAAATCGCTCGATGATAAATCTCCAGATGTTGATATCGGACGACTTGCACCCAACTCACAACTTTTGTCGGAAATGGAACAATGACGAGGAAGGTCCTTGGTGTTACAAGAGCGATGAGATTGGTAGGGATTATTGTGATATTCCCATCTGTACCCAAAATGTTCCAGAGAGGTAGGAACATCAATTTTGCCTTGCTTGTATTACTTAAATGCAATTACTACTTGCTCCCAGTTCTTTCTATTTCAAGCAGGTTATCGCTTTGCGCTAATTCTAATGTATATCTCTGTAACGCTCCGCCTTTATCGACACACGACAAATAGTTTCCTTGACGAACGCAAAACAAAAACCCAGTCCAGCCATTCGCACGTAACTATGTCGTGAAGAATGGGAAACTTTTTAAGTTATTCATTCTTTATAGTAATATGAATCGCCCATTGGAGTTCCACGTGTCTTTAATTTTCAGCATTTTGTGTTGAATTGGAAGTCAAACGGCTTCATTTCTTTTATCTGGGAGGGGGGGGGGGATGGAACTGGGAAA